>CM040189.1:40987182-41039682 GCA_022606455.1 Callitettix versicolor | reverse complement strand
GTGTGTGTTGGTTATGGTGGGTCGCGAAAAAATTTCAGGCTGCAAGTGGGTCTCATGACGAAAACGTTTGGGAAACCGCACCTCTAGATCACTTTTTGAGAGGTCGTTAAAAATTTCACGTAACCGCCGCCGAGTTCAATTTCTTAATTTCAGCGGGTTTTAAAAGATCAAACTGCTAATTTATGCAGGTTTTAACGCCGATTACGATAGTGAAATCGTATTTTCAAAACGTTTTAAGACAAAAAAGTTACGAATTTTTAACGTTTTAAATGACCGGAATTATAATAAACTGTTGAACAAATTTTGCTGGTTAAAAAACGTTTCCAAGGCATTACCAGAATCGATTATTGTGCCAAGTTTGAATTAATTCGATCTACAACTGGACGTGTGCATGTTAAAACACACACACACACACACACACACACACACACACACACACACACACACACACACACACACACACACACACACACACACACACACACACACACACACACACACACACACACACACACATATATATATATATATATATATATATATATATATATATATATATATATAGATAGATAGATAGATAGATAGATAGATAGATAGAAAGATAGAGAAATAGATATAATTTTAACTACCCCCCATAACGTGATCTAAAATTCAGGATCGGCGTTCATGAAGGTCGTGAATCCGGGTCTTACCATGATGGCCGCTCCAATAGCTCATTTTCCAAAGGAAATTAGATAAAAAAATATGTCCGTTGCGTAGTATGCAGTGAGACAGGCTTTGTATGCGGTATAAAGACAAGACCATTATGTTGCAGGAAGTAACCTATAAAACAGAATATTACCGTGATCATGATCTGTGCTGAATTATTGTCTGTATTTTTATGTGAGTAACAGTCGAAGGCAAACATTCCATCTGTAGGCGCAGTTGGTTACGCAGAACAGTCTCTTGTTTACCTTGGTGGATACAGGAACCCACTCTCTGCTACAAAGTGTTTATTGCTCGGTGCTATAACATTACGTATTCCGAGCAAATTTTTTTTTGCCGATATTATTCAGTTGGCCTTGAACACCGATTATTACTGATTTCAGCAACCTTTGCCAGTTTTTTAGACACCTGTGTGAAGTATAGTTACAAAAAGTTACCTGCAGTTTTTTCTCAAAGTTCAATTATAAAATGAGCTTAAAAAGATTCAAGCCACTTAAAAAACCGCATGTTGCATTATAAACCGACGGCGGTCACGATTTACGATAATGTTTCTAAAGAAATTTGTAAATGTAAAATGCTAATTTATGCTTATGATTTTTTTAATGATTTGAAATGGCCGCCATTTCAAAAAAAATTTTAATGGATTTTTCTGAAGAACGAACTTTGTGTAAGCTATTGCCAAAATCGATATTTGTTCCAAGTTTTGAATCAAAACAAACCAAAATTTCGAACATTATAGAGATAACGCATTATAATACATATAGCATGTACATATTGTGCATTACAGACTCGATTAACTGTCAGCTTAATTCTGCTATCTCACTTTTGCAAACGGTCTTCCACAGTAAATAATTTGTTATAAATAATAATAGTAACCTTCTAGTCAAAACAAAACACTGTAACTAAACGACTTACATTAACTGCTACCCTAAGAGAACATTGATAATAGAAAAGTAAACGATCCTATCATGCAGTGGAATGAGATAGAAACACTTCAAATAGTGTCAATAAATTCGGAAAGAGTGCGTGAATGTTTCTATTGAAAGATAAACACTCTTATACTATTTACAATAATACCATTTAGCGTATAAATCGACATTGAATATATAAACGTACTAGAATAACCCTTATAAGTGAATGCTCACTGCTGGTGGTATCTTGCGGCAGAGTGTTCAACTGCAGTTAAATAGATATAGTACTATTTTCTTAAACGATTCAAACTCTGTAGCATGCAACATTCGTAGCGGCAGATAGTCCAACTACTTGGACTTTAGCCTCTGATATCGAGCACGCTTTTTATAATGATAGCTGTACTACGGCCGTATATATTCAATGAAATCGATCAGAGTATTCTGTACATGAATACTCTGTTACATGAATACTTGTCAAAAGGTTAATTTACTCTATTAAATTTCTATGTATGTAAAATTTGTATGATACTGTACATAGAATTAAATAGAATATGTAAGAGATTTGCTACATTTTCCAAAGTATAAAAACTAAAAATATTCTGTGCATTAAACATAGTATGTTTTTATCGATCGCCGAAAAGTGGGGCGATATATTTGTCTGTTTCTGTTACCGGCTATTCTACCATCCTTGATCCAAACGGTCTCGAAAATGACTGTTAATCGATATTCTACAGTGTGTGTGTGTGTGTGTGTTATATTAAAATTGTTTAAAAGATGATTTTTCAACGGATTTCACTAATAACATCTGAATCATTATTCAAAGTATTTCCCTCTTTTTAGAATAAGCACCATCATTCGTTTTTTGAGGAGATATTGTACTGTTTAAGGAAACCTCTTTAAAAATGACTTTAATGAGATTTTTTAAATTGTTTAATCAGATTTTTCAAAAACGTTTAACGAATGTAACGCTTTAAAACAATTTACTTAAATTTTAAACACTTATTACTGTAGATAAGACAATTAGGTCTGGTCCATTAAATAATTACAATAAAACGGATTAAAATTTGTGCGGCAATTAATTACTTATATTGTGTTGTTGTAAAAATGCTGACAGTTTATGTTTTTTTAAATTGTAGGCTATTTACAGTAAAGATATGTTTAACAAATGTAACACATGTCCCAGGATACAGCTTGGCAATTATCTTCCCCGTGACCACTCCCGTAAGTTGTTCATCCATGAGGCCGTCTTCTTTCAACACTCCTGTTTCCTTGAATATTTCCCTGTATTATCACCTGTTTTCTTTTGTTACGGAGCTATATATTACAATTCCCTTTTAATCACTTCTGTTTCTTTTTTCATTCTGTTTCTTATCTTCTGTACAACCATAATTCAAAAGTGAGAATACTTCCTCGTGTCTGCTTTCCTCAGCGTCCATGTTAAATGCTACAGAGTACAAACATTTTGATCGGCTTAAGTTACTCCATTTGAAGTTTTTGTTTTTAAATCTAATAGTTTCCATGATCCCAATCGTGGATTTCTCTAAGAGTATCTAGATGCTAAATTGGTCACAATACAAATGTTTTACCGAAGGACTTTTACATTAATAAACTTGTTAAAGATAACGTCTACAGCACACGCAAGGTACGAAGCAAAATAATCAGATTTTCACGAACAATGCTGCTTGAAACGAGGACAGGCGGTGCTGGGATGTCGTACAGGCCTGAGGGAGCAAGCAGTTCACCTCGCCTGTCTATCAAAGCATTGTCTGCTTCAATCAAGACAGTGCGAGGGCTACAGGATACGGTACTTCGCGAATAATTTGCAGCGATCACACGCTCTGGTTTTCGCGTCGTCATCTTCATGAAAAAGAATCGCACAAAGATGTTGTCACTTATAATCAAGACGGTACGAAGATTTAACTAAGTGTTAGTCGGTAGGTGTTTGATTCGTACATAATTGTATGGTTCGACCGCTTAGAAAACGTCCTGCTAAGAACACCAGTGGGGCAGAGAGAAAATATGTGCGAATGAGAGGTCAAGTCCCACTCTTTAGCCACGGATCCCTCATTCTATCTTTCACTACCGCTTAGTAGTATCAGTTCCCGGTTGATAAAATAAACAGTAAACAGTTTGTGGGCTCAGATTGGCAGGTGTCTGTATCCCTGGACTGTTGGAGGGAGCTGGAGCGAAATTCTCCTATATGCGCGAGAAATTCTCACGCAGGTAGTTTACTGCGTGACTGGACTATAGTCTGAATTGATTAAAAATATCACAAAAATTATTTTTACTAATAGATTGGACAATTACTATCAAGAGTTTCAAAATGGCGACTACTTCAAAACTTAAAAAGATCGTATTTTTTGTAGCGTTAAAATCTGCACCTGCAATTAAAAAAATATTAAACTTAAGAAAATGTATTTGATAATGTTTGTTTTCGTATTTCCAATTAAATTTTAAAGTTCAAAATGCTATTTTATATAGATTTTAATGCTGGAAAATCAGATTTTCAGATGATAGGTATTTAATTCCATAACGTTAGCGAATCAGTTTCGTGCCGCAAATATTTAAATTTGGAATTTCTTTTAATCCTTCTCCTTATCAGTTGTACACAATATTTATTTAATAATTCGTTTATCAAAAACTTGAAGGCCGTTGTTACTCTCTATCCCATCAGTCCTTTGCTATCTTTTCCCGTCAAGTCGTTCATCTCTTTCATGTTTTATGTTCCAGAGACTCAGGCGCACTATTACATTTACTGAAGAGCAGTCTGGGATCTGGTATCCTGGCCATGCCCAACGCCTTCAAGAACGGAGGTCTGGGCTTTGGAATCCTCGGTACAATTATTGTTGGTATTGTCTGCACACATTGTGTTCAAATGTTGGTAAGTAGAATTAATAACGTTTAAAGTCCTTAGAAAACTTTACCCGTATGACGGACGTCCTTTTGTTTCTTGCTTAACGTCCACACTTAATGAGGACGAGCGGACGACTGCAAGAGAAACGTTTACGGCAGTAACCATAGTCTGGAATCTACGACCTTGAGGTTTGCTCAAGAATGACACGCCAGCCTTCCGAAAAGAATTCCACGTGTGAAATACACTTTGCCAAGTTAAATGTTGCACATAGTGGATCTTGTATCAATTAAAATACATCTTGAAGTTTTTAGTTCCACCTGACAACAATATTCGGACTGTGGGATCAGATGGCTTAGTCACAGAACACTGAATATTTATCCTGCAGAAGGCTTACCGGTATTGGGGAGTTGTCAACTGGATATATAGTTCAAATTTAGAACAACAGACAGCGCATTGTACTTCGTGTGTTGTCATTTGGTACATTCTACCTTTCAGCCGCACCCACTTCACTATTATACATAGAGAGTTGGGGACTTGGCAACACTGCTCGGCGTTTTGCTACAGTGGCGCAGCCTAGCGCTGAATGTGCAAAGCTTCCTAATTCTCATTTACTGTGATGTGAACGTTCTGTTATTTTTTCAGACCAAGGAAGTCACTTGACAACAGTAGTTTTTTGCTGGGATCGAACCCGGCAGCTGTAGCTTAGGGGAAGCAAAAATGGTGACACTATACCAATAGAATGTCTTTTTATTCATCCTTAATTTTGGTTTGTGATTTTACCATTGTATGATTTGTTTTGTTCTTTCTGTAATACAGTATTTTGCCTTTACCATCTGTATTTGTTTAAAAGTTTTAAACACAGCCTTTTGAATAACAATAGTCGTTGTGGTGAGGGCGGTAGTTGGAAGGAAGGGAAAACATGTTTAAAAAATAAATCGAAAAGCGATCGGTTTAAAATAATAATCACAATTATGAGTCATTGTAATATATACATTTCAATACAGGTAATTGTCTTTTAATAGCAATTTTTACAGGACACTACAATATCTTGTTATAAACAATATTTGATGTAAGAAAGTAATCTTCTTATAATTTTTATATTTCATTTTCTTTAATGGATGCAAACATATTAGTTGATTTAGTTACCCTTGAAAAGGCTACATATACCGTGTGTAAAGACGGTATTTGGTAAATACAATCCTCTTTGAAGTGTTTGTCCGTGCGACTTGTTTATAGTGATAGCAAACGCAATTTTAATAGGTAACTGTAGTCTAGTCAATTAAAAAAGCATGTTTGATAACCTCTAACTGTATTTTGACATTTTAATTGTACTTCGTATTTTATGATGCCCGTATCAACAATAGATAAATGCACGATGGAAGGATAAATCACAAATATATTCGTTTAAAAACAGTGTCCAAAACGTGTTTGGTATTTGAAATGCTTGTACGACGGGCACGGATAGGTGACTGTCATTAGGGCCACGTAACCTTTAAGTTTAATTAAGTAAATATTGAAATTGTTCTAAGCACGTTATGCAAAAATGTGACATTTGTATTGGGATTGTCTACTCGTGATTAATAAGTTAGCTTCGTAAAATATTGTCTGATTTGTGATGCCGCGCATGCGCATCCATGATGCCGTTTTGCCTATGACAGTTAAAAGTGTTTTATATAAAAATTGTCTACAAACAATAAGTTTTATCTCAAAATCGTTTTGTAATGTCAGAAGCCAGTTAAAAAATCTTTCTAAAGATATCTCATTTATGAATGTACAAATAGTATGTGCTGATAAAAAGGGATGTTGAGAAACAATGTATAAGGTAATATTTTATGATAGGCCTATCATTTAACTTATATCTGTATACAGTATTTTATATTATATTTTATTATTTGAATATAGATCAGTAATGGAAATAAATAACAGCGAAAAACTGAGAGTCTGAATATTGCCTGAAATCATTTTAAATAGATTTTTGTATTTATTTTCCGAATTTCTCGTCAGAAAAAACCAACTAACTGCTACACTCACTCAAACAGTTATCTTCTATAATTCTTGTCGCGTACATTATCGTAATTACATTTGCGTAATTGCACCTAACAATAAATTTCCGCATACAGCTGTGTTGTGGAAATTAATTTCTTATAATTACTTCTAAGAATTGTTAAAACAAGAAAATAATGTAATTATTTTTCATTACGCTACACCGAAAACAGCTCTTAACATGTATCGTGTTTTAAGGCTGGTTGTGATGATTCTGCTGGACGCGTGATGCGAGGAACATGTTTATATTCATATATAACAGTATATTTTGCGCGTCACAAGTCTTATATTAAATTAATGAGTCTCATAATTAAATTAATTAATTAAAAATTACTGTGTTTCCGCCCCGGGATTGAACCAAGGACCTTGCGCTTGTGAGGCGAGCGTGATGACCACTACACTACGGAAATTACGAAGAAGTTTGGTCGATTTAAGTGTATGAGATGAATCGTTGATTTAATTTGGGTAGTTATATTATAAGATCAGTTGTTTTATATTAATTCGGTAAAGATCAGTTGATTTCATTGAACAGCTAATAGGCCATAAAAAGTTTTACGTTATGTTAAAAACTAGCTATGTTAATGTGTTGTTAATATTAATTGGCTGAGTTCATTGAACAGCTGATAGGCTATAATAAGTTTCAGGTTATGTTGTTAAAAACAAGCTATGTTAATTTTTCTTTTAGCCTATATTAATTCATAACGATCAGCTGATTTCATTGAACTGCTTATAAGCTATAATAAGTTTAAGGTTATGTTGTTAAAAACTAACTATGTTAATTTGTTGTGTTTTCGAACAAATTATCGTAATTAAAATAAAAAAGGAAGAGAAAACATGATATAATGATTTTTATTTTTGGTTCAATAACAGAAATTTTTTCATAGTCCTTGGGGACAAGTTAAGCGCTTTTTTCCTTGTAGTAAACAGAAAATTTTTAAGGTAGTCACTTGATTGTTCATCGTGCTAACATATTTTCTGCTTATTATTAATAACGGAAGAAGGGAACAGCTGTCTTATTTAGTTTATCGAGCAGTTAAGATAGGTTTTTAGTCGAATAATATGTGTATAGATGCTTTCCATACAGCTAGCTCACCCACAACAAGCCTAAACAGCTTCTCAAGCACCACTATAAAACAAAAGACCTATACTGTTCATCAGCTGATTTCAACAATAACGCATTTATTCATTACCCGATTAAAGATTGTTTCATAACCTCAAATTAGAGTAAATATTGTAGTTATTACAGATTTTGTGTTTCTTTCAATATTCATCGTGCATTTCGACGACGAATATAATGATCCCGTCAGTCCGATGATATTTTAGAACAAGCAAAACAAGTGATTTCGACTTTACTGTCAGGTGAATCTAAAGACAAACAGGAAAATGAATAAAACCAGTTTAAACATAAACAACACTGTAACTACGTATCTTGTTCACACAGAAACATTACTTACTGTGCTTGTAACTTTATACACTTAGTAAAGGAGAATCGTATCGTTAACACAGCCTGATGATTAAGTTAACTTGCATTAACCATTTGGTCAAAGTGTGCTGAAAGCGAGAAACTACATGGGTTATTTTAAATGAGCTACATTAATGTTTAAAGAACCCCCTAGAGGAGCTCACAAACACTATTAGTGTTTAGAGCAACTAATTACAGCAACTAAGAATTAATTATTGCTTTGTTTATTCCGTATTTATGAAACCATAAACCTTTGTTTACAGAATTATGAAGGAATATAACTAGTTAATAACAGTGAGTTTGTGTAGCTACTATACGAAACATTGTAAGTAACCTAGGCCCGAGACGTAAACTGCTTCTAAAACACTTTTTTTGAAGCGATTAAAAAACTTTATTTGCAATAAATCTAATCTTTAAGTTTTTGCAATTTTATACCTATTTGCAACCTTAGTAGTGGACTACATTAGTTTTTGAAGTTATGAGTTTGGTGGTCCTGGCACCTCGATCAAAGGATCTGATGTGAAACTAAGACCTCTTGAGATTCTAGCTCTAGCGCCCAAATAGGTTTTAACACGCACGCACTCACCCACTCTCTCTCTCTCTCTCTCTCTCTCTCTCTCTCTCTCTCTCACACACACACACACACACACACACACACACACACACACACACACACACACACACACACACACTAGCTATTTTACTATCTCATACATAGTCCAGTGATTAGCTCATTTTGCTAAAGGTTCTTAGAGTCTGGAACCTACCCTGAACTGTAGCTTTCACAATACTGAGATACCTTAGCTGGATCTAACTTTTGTTCATGTCTGCTCTTGGGTTAGATCCCTTCATATTAAGCCAAGGCGGAACAGTATACATTTAAAGCTACGTGGTTAAGAGAAAGCTTAGCTTAAGTATGCTGACTCTGGATATCTAGTCTAGTTAAACTTTGGCTGCAAAGAAACCTTCAAAGCTAAGAGTGACAATAGTTGATAGTGGGAGTGTAAATAGGTTGAGAGTAAGAAAACTGGGGCTGTTTCTAGTCACGTGGAACCCACAATCGTTCAACTGCAGCAGACTGTATGGGTGCTAGGCGAATCTACCCAACCAGTAGTTGAAGAAGTGAATGATGGGGTTTAAGATCTCAAATCATAAAGGCAACGGCGTATCTCAAATCAGATTGTTGTTAGAATTAACAGATTCAAATAGATGTAACAACGACTGTTAGGAGCGCAAAAGCACAAACTAAGAAGAACCAAGGCGTTAGCTAAGGGGTTTCTAATTAAACCTAGAAGCAGAAGACCTCCCAGGAATCAAATCGTAAGTGTAAGAAACACAACCCTTACATGGCTGTGCCCCGCAGGGCGTGCAGACTAGCTGCACCTATTGAGAGGATGTATACGTCCCGAGTCTAACACACACTTACACTTACAACACTACACTTACAACTTTAACACTTTACACTCACATTTACATTTATGGAGGCGATAATAGCTTCAATGTGCTTTTCGTCTAAAAAATATATATATATATATATATATATATATATATATATATATATACACACACACACACACACACACACACACACACACACACACACACACACACATATATATATATATATATATATATATATATATATATATATATATATATATATATATATATGGCTGTAGTGACAGGGCTGATTTATCCCATCGTCTGCATTAGCCCAAGTGTGCACGATAGTCGGACGTTAAACACAAAAAAAATAAAAATAACGGGAAACACTATAAGGCTGGTGGGCTGTAAGCTAGGAAAATTAAGATCCTGGACAAAGAGCAGTTCAGGAAAACCATGGGAACATGAATAGGACAGGAATGTACCGCAAAGAAACCGTGTGTGAAGCTGAACTGGTGAAGAAATCGGGTGTATAAATAAAGGAAGAGCCCACGTAATCTACTATAGTGAATCTCTTGAAATCAGAAGGCTAATCACTGAACTATGTATGAGATACGCGCGTGTGCGTGTGCGTGCGCTCGAGCGTGCGTGTTAAAACCTATTTGGGTGTCAGTATACTGAGCTAGATCCTCAAGAGGTTTTAGTTGCATGACAGATCCTTTGGTCATGGTGCCAGGACCACCAAACCCCATAACTTCAAAAACTAATGTAGTCTAATACTACGGTTGAAAATAGATATAAAATTGCGAACACTTTATGATTAGATTTATTGCAAAATAAAGTTTTTTAATCACTTCTCAAAAGGTGTTTTAGAATCAGTTTTTCGTCTCGGCTTTAAGTTACTTACAAAGTCGTACAGTAGCTACACAAATTCACTGTTATTAACTAGTTATATTCCTTCATAATTCTGTAAACAAAGGTTTATGGTTTCATAAATACGCAATAAACAAAGTAATAATTAATTCTAAGTTGCTGTAATGGCTCCAACTATCTGAACAGGTTTATGGCTTAACGTTGACAGATCTGCCATACTGCTTTCTATTGCCAGCTTCATTACATAGTTACGGCACCCAACTGTCTCGCTGATATGATGGAAGATTACTATTCTTTGTTGTTGTTATAGTCACTTGAAAATCTGATTTAACCATCAATCAGCATTAAAATGTGATAAATTGGCACTTAAACTCTTAAATTGTATTCAAAATATGAAAATGAACCCACATCACCGTCATATTCATTTTCTTTATTCTTTATTCTTTATTTTGAAACCTTTCAACGATTTCGCTGGGTAATAAATTTTTTACGAGCTATTTCCAACATTGATTTTTGTACAAAGTTTGAATCAAATCGGATTGATTTATCTAGAAGTCAGAATCGGTGTCCATTTCGAGGTCCCGAGTGCGGGAGTTATCACTTTCCGCTGGAAATTCACTAATAAAAGGGAGTAAATATAAAAATTACAATCATGAAATGGAATCAGTGACACGTCAAGTATTTAGTGTTAGTGTCTCTTTTATAACAGGCAAATCAGAAACAGAGTTTAAAAATATGAATATGTGAATACAAAACGTAATATGATAATCTGAAATCAACAAACAATTGGGAATCTGCTAATCAACGAACAATTGGGTATCAACAAAAAATTTGTAATCTGCTAATCAACAAACACTTGAGAATCTACTAATCTACAGACAATTGAAAATATATTAACCAACAAACAGTTGGGAATCTGGTAATCATCAGACAATTGAAAATCTGGGTATCAACAATTTGGTATCTGCTAATGAAAAAACAACTGGAAATCAGCAAACAATTGGGAATCAACAAGCAGTCGAGAATCTGCTGGTCAACAAACAACTGGAAATCAACAAACAATTGAGAATCTGCTATTCAACAAACAGTGGGAATTCAACAAGTAATTGGGAAATCTGCTAATCAACAAAGAATTGAGAACCTGCTAATCAACATACAATTGAAAATCTGTTAATAAAAAAAATTTGTAAATCAACAAACAATTGGGAATCTGCTAATCAACAAACAATTTAGAATATACTAGTCAACAAGTATCTAATTGGTTAGCCAAGAATGTAAAGATTCGAGGTACTAGAAAGGAGTAGAAAGAGCGACGTCAGTCAAAGATTCGACCGTACCAAAGTTGTAATAAAAAGAACTGGATCTGTGATGCGAAGAGGCGTCGGTCGTAAAATCCCGTAAAACTGTTTTAATTTATACTATTTTAGTGTGTATTTTGCAAAACCCATTCAAAAAGTTGTTTCTCCGTTTGTGTAATTAGTGTTACGTTTATCTCGTATAAAGTTATCCTGAACATAACATTAAAATGTATAATTAAATAACATTCCTTGTAATGCAGGTCTCGACGCTTAATTTCCCATCATTAAACGTCAGCGAGACGTATCTAATGTTTGTGATGGTGTTTGTAATAACGGTAAATGTAAAGAGCAAAATAATGTTGAAAGTTTTTACATAAACTAGTTCTGAGGCGAACTGGAGATTGTTGGCGTGTAACCAGTACAGAAGAGCGTTCTGGTTGTCTAGTGGCTAACTCCATAGAAAACTGAATTTATACATAGTGCTCATTAGGGAATCGAATTTGGAATAGAAGATCGCGCAGTGTTCTTTTCATGCTGATTTGTTGCAACGGTGTTGCCAATTGGACCATGCTTACCCTGCGCACCCATTAGAGGTAGAGAGTAGGCAACACTGTTCGATGTGTTTAGGTAGCCGATCCTGGGTGCTAAACGTTGAGGAACGTGATACCCCAACTAAATAGTTGTCTAGTAGACCAAGGCACACAAGGGGCTGTAACGTCAAGGATTTGTTTATTTTATGCCAGTTAGACTAATGAGGAAGAAGCAATGGCGTTAAAGGAAAGAGACACGCTTACGGCAGTAACTCACGTCTCGCGTCTACGATTTACAACTAGCTATGCCGCATTCGAAACATCAACATTTTCTCCAGCTAAAGTCTATGTCTGATTTTGGGGGAGTCTATGTCTAAAGTCTATGTCCAGCCTGCGCCTATGTCGAACGGCAGAGCTAGTCTGTTGGTAAAGCTAGTTTGGCGCAACTACACAAAATAAAATTATAGAAATACAAAGCTGATACTTGACGCTTCAGAGTAAATGTAGCATTAAATGTACTATTTTATAAGTTTAAGCATTGAATGTAAACGTACTATAATGATAACAGTTATGAGAGTTATGTGAGCGCTCGCTGCTGGTGGCATCTTGCGACAAAGTGTTCAACTACCCAGACAATATTCTCAAACGTTTTCCCCTCTGTACTTGCAGTATGCAGCGTTCTTAGCGGCAAATAGTCCAATTACTTGTACCTTAGCCTCTGATATCTAGCACGCTTTACTCGGTGGTTGTACTTTTAATCCGTTTATATTAATTACTTTTCGTATATCAGTAGGTTGTAAATTTATGAAGTACTTTTCTGAACTGCAATAAATGTTGTCTGTCAAATTTTCGTTTGACGTTATGAAATCTTACATGTTCGAAAAATTTCCGTGTAACTTTTGTAATAAAGAAAATTACTGTATTAGTTACGAAATTAATGAAAGAGTGATTAAAATAAACTTACTATGACAATTTTATTCTATTTCAAATTGTCCATAAACGCGTTGTAGACCTATACTTGATTTAATCGACTATATACGATATTCTATATAGTTTTTCCTATTATATATATATTCCGGTTTTGAAACTATTATATACGATATTCCGGTTAATGTTTTTCAATTGATCTTTCCACCGTTCTAATCTCTTTTTATCACTATGGCGACTGATTTCAAAACAGTAATGATGTAATTCTATTCTAAATTTCACACTTCTGATCCTGCAAATATTGGCACAGACGTTTTGATTTTTTTTTTAATTAATCAGTGACGAGTACGCGATTAATAACTTAGTTATTATTAAATTATCTCGGATAACAAACTCCCTGCGTTAATTACATTGAAGAGTATCGTAAATATTTCGTAGGATTTTATTTTCCTTATTATAAGTACCCTGTTTGACGGGTATTATCTTTTATCTGACAAATAAAGGGTAAGCCGTCAACAATTAACTGCGTTATTTATAACTTGAACATAATCACGTGATGAGGTGCATCCTTGACGTGTAACTTAAACGGAAATTTAAACTGTTCGGTATAAGTTATTGGTATTCTAGTTAATAGAAATTGGTTATAATGAAACACTATGTAAGACAGAGCGCCTGCATTGTCGACCATAGGCAACACAACCGACACACTGGTCTAAATCTACGTTTTTGCTACGAGATTTTTTATTAATAAACCTTGACTGATTCGTTGGTACAAGCATTTACATAATAATAATAAATGTAAGCATTTATATAATAAATGTAATTACACTGTTACCGCAACTATTTCATCCTGAATTACACAGATACGGATTTTATTAGACCTAAATGTTTGGATTTAAACAAATATAATGCGTTCTTTAAACTGACTGAACTCCACTTCGGTTGCCGTTCACCTTCATTCCGCTCCGCATTTGGTGGCCTCCCGGTCTTACAATTTGATTCCATTTGGTTGACATGTGATTAAGGGAGGAGAAACAGGCGGTCATTTTTCCACCAATCATAATGTAAGAATTTGATATGAAATAATGTTCTGTCGCTTTCCACCCTTCGGCCAATACCGATTTTAGGACTATAAAAGAGGCTACTTTTTTCTTATTATGCACACTGGGCAATTTTATATCAGGATCACTTGCTAATTATCATGTGTAGTCATTTTACTGTATATAATAGCCTATCATTGCTACCTCAGCCCATAAAACCATCAAAGACTTCTTCAGAAAATAATTTTGTTTAAGAGTATAATACCACACAGATTTTTGAAGCGACTACTTCTTATCGCGGGGCATGGGTGTATGTTCTGCACAGGATAAAAATTCGATTTGCCATCACGGAACGCTCTAATTTTTGTTTTAGTGATTAATAAAATGTATTTTTGAAGTGAAAACTTGTATGGTCGCGTTTGACAAAACATGGGTTTTGACTAAAACGTTTGCTTTCGCGTCACGCTTGAATCCGTAATGCATACCTCACAGCATATATTGTTCTTGAATGTATCAAAACTGTAAGTAACTACTTTTAAACAGCTGATTTCACACAGTAGCTTCAATATCATTTTAACTGAGGTTATGTTTATTGTTCTTGTAAATTTTTAAAATGTGTATTTTCTAAATGTGTGCAGTTAAATTATTTAATGTGCATGACCTATGCCAATTGTTGAATACCAGAATCACAAATATTATATTCATTATTAAATTTAGACAGTATATCTGTCAAAAGTAAGGTTGGATATAGAGTAAGATACAAATTCATAGTCTGTGACAGTTTCAGTTAATTTTTAAGTTGTGTACCTACATACGCGCGAAATTTAATACGAAAATAATTTTCAAGAGTTGCCCTTTCCTGCGTGCATCTAAATTTTTATAAAAATAATTATTATCATAATCGTGAAAAAGTATACAGTCAGGCATACCAAAAAAAAGTAATCACTTCTGTCGGCCAGTCCCGCACTGCCTAAGTTTTTTAATTTTTTTAAAAGTTTCTTTCTAAATTATGTTTAGTTTTTGGTATATAACCTTTTTTTAACAATAAACTTACTTATCTCCTTTTTTGTGATTTACAAACAAATTGTATTATCAAAACGCGGAGTTTTTCGGTATCCGCGTACTAACTCCGTATCCGAGACTTCTCGGTCGCACGGACCGATTATCTTGGATAATTATCTCGGATAATCGCGTGGATACTGTAATTTATATTTTAAAAAACACAGTATAAAATATACTGTGTATAAACACAGTATAAAATATACAAAGCGTATATTTGTAAAAGCTTTGAACATTTTATTCAAATCTTCCAAAGGTGTTTAGCACAGCGCTTATCCGTTTCATTCAACTATATGTATCAATGGAGGACATTAACATTCCAGGTAACCTAGTCAACACAAGGTCGGGTCACCCATCCTTCAGGCAAGGTTGAATTCGCTCATCATTTGAAATATAAATAGCATTGTTTACATTTCACTTCCTGTTCCTATTGTAATTTCCGGTTTACACTTTTCAATAGAACGTTATTACCGTGCTTCTATCAGTTTTATTGTACAACCGGCTGAATACCCATGCTTCGCCACTGTATTTTGATTCGTTCAACATGACGTTCTTTAACGTTGTATCGTTAATGTCAGTGAAAAATTTTAAGGTTATGTTTAACGAAGCAATACAAAGTTATTTAATCTATGGTTACCACAGATCGATCGATATTGTAGTCCATAGAGAACACTATGTAAGCTTTGGTCTTCCTGCCTCTGTGATTTGATGACTGATATTGAAAGAAACCTGTATGTAGCCAAATTATGACAATCCTCGCTTGGATTTCTGTTTTTGACAAAAATACTTTTGGTTTTATGAATATATAAATTAAGTGATCGGTACATTATTGTAAGTTTTTTGAAAATGTATTGAAAAAACGCTACATACATTTCCTCATGGTCAATTATTTTGCCGAAGAATTCAGTTAAAAAATTACCGAAAAAAAGTCGGATTGACTTCGCAAAATCGGTTAATCCGATTTCGCTCAAAATTTTATCTTACATGAAGAATCATAAATGAAATCAGTGTATCATATTTGAAATAAATTAGCCAGAGATTACGATTCGAGAGTAAATCGAGTGGTCTGGGTTTATTTTATTTATTATTTTTTCATTTTACACAGAACCAACAAAATTTTTTGTTTCATATTTGCTACATTGACTTTCGTTTGAGCATATTTTGAGAAAATTCGATTTTGGGCCGTTTTTTTTGGCATTAATAAAGCTTCAAAAACAGTTTAGAAAAATGCTCTCCGAGCTATTATATATATATATATATATATATATATATATATATATATATATATATATATATATACACGCGTGTATATACATCATATAGGCCTACATATAAGCAGCCATCATAGTAAGACCAAAAAAATATCTTGAAGTGTGCATGAAGGATCGTACAATTATTGTGTGTGTGTGTGTGTGTGTGTGTGTGTGTGTGTGTGTGTGTGTGTGTGTGTGTGTGTGTGTGTGTGTGTGTGTGTGTGTGTGTGTGTGTGTGATTTGATATTTTAATTCAATTCAAATTGGCGTAAAAACCAATTTTAGTAACAGCTTAAACTAGTTCGTCACCGAGAAAAATCCGTTAAACAGTTTCAAAATGGCAGTCATTTCACATTTTTAAATTCATAACCTTTTTTGCCATAAACGGTATTGAAAATGTCTGATTTCACCATCACAAGTATCGTTAAAACCGCATATATTAGCGTACTGTCAATATTTAAAATCTGTGGAAATAAATTGAATTTGATGGCGGTCAGGGTTCATTTTCGTATTTTTAATGTAAATTAAAAGTTTAAAGTATTAGTATAGACAGATATTAACGATGCTTATGATTTTGAAATCGGAGTTTCAAAAGAAAGGTAGATTAAAAACATTTGGTAATTTGCTTCCATCACGTTAGCAAGACAAACGTGCGCCTCGATTATGTAATTTATTACAGTTTTTTTGCCAAAATACATAACTCAAACGGACAGATAAAATATGACAAGCGTTGTGAGATAGATTTGCTCCATTCGCTTTAAGTGACGAGTTTTTTACGTCATTGCAATTACAATGCAAATTAGTTTCACCTAGTGGAAATAAACTGGCAAACTATAGAAGCTGCCTGTTTAACCCACTTTTTGTTCGAGATTCTATCGTCTTTTCACTTATATCCATCCAGTCAATCACTCTGACTTGATTAATCTCGATCTGTAATTAATTAATAATTACAGTACTGCACTTGTTCGACAAAAAATGCAACTGTTAATTACAAGTTGAACGATAGATAGCAGCACGTTCGCTGAGTCATGAAAGTTTCAAAGGTCAACTAAATTAAGTTGCTTATTGATTATTTGTTGCATAACCGTACTGCATTTAGTCATAACTGTATTTTCAATAACGAAAAATCGTATTAGGAAATTTTAAATGTTAGTTTTTGCAGATTTTTACTGTAATAACAGTGGTTCTGTTTCAAAATGAATGTGTGTTATTGGAGAGGCCATCACGGCGAGACGCGGGACCATTAATCGAGCACTGATCTGTGACCTCTAGAATACCTTTAATCATTGAATAGAATATAAAAGTATTTGATAACCCTTATTGGAAATATGTAAGCGCTCGCTGCTAGTGACATCTTGCGGCAAGGTGTTCAACTTCAGTAAAATAAATAATAGTACTGTTTTGTGTTAACTCTTGTGTTAGCAGTTTTTTGTTCTGTTTCATTCAATTCTCTGCCTTTTCAAAATGGCTACCGTTCAACGCCTTTAAAAAAATATAACGTTTTTATTATAAAGTTTGTTTTTACAAATCTCATTTATGTATGATACATAGTGTTAATTTTTTTTAAATTAACATTTTAAATGTTTTAACCATAAAGTGAATTAAGCTACAGTTAAGCTTAACTTTTCAGTATACTGAATATTTTATTGCTGATTTTGAAGGTAAAATTAGATTTTCGAAAAAAGTGTTCTTTCAAAAGTTTCGAATTTTACGACGTTAATAGTTAATTTTAGTATTTTATTGTGAAATACCAAAAAAAAGCATATTAAAGATTTCGTTTATGTCGTATCATTGCATTTCGTTAATTGTTAGAAATTCGCTCCCCTCACGTAAGCGAGGCATCTGCGTGCTGCACTTATTTCATTTCAAAATAAAATTAAACTTATTTGAATGACCACTATTTCGAGATCCTTTTACAGGTAAACGTTTTCATTCGGTTAACAAAATCGAAGCAAAGTTAAAACAAATAAGGGGCTCGGTAGTCGATGTGGCTAGAGCACCGATCAATCTGCTGCGTCTCTGAACTGCTCACCTAAAGGTTCTTATTTCGTGCCGAATTTACTCCTGTTGCTTTTCCCTTACCGTTAACGCTGACCCCTCGTCATCATTAGTCTAACTGGCATAAAGTATGATTGAAAAAAAAATGAAAACATATTTGGGTTATTACAGACATTTACAAAAAAACCCATCATTTTCTTAACTATAATAATTAACTGTGCTTCTGCGTATTTTCAAAATATTGGTCAGGGTTCTCCTAATAACGCTACTTAAGTAAATTTCAGCACATTAGCTCGTCGCACAAATCACGTGACCACGGGCCAAAGTGTCCATTTCGTTTCGCTGTGATGACTCCCGGTTAGATTGAGGTTATGTAAGACAACAGAGATTGTGGCGACGAAATAAAGCAATGCCACTATAATTGCGGTGCAACAATCAACTTATCTGGGTCGTTTAGCCGTTTTAGAAAGCTTTCTGACCGTCACGTAGTGACGTGAATTTCGTGCACGTGTAATACGTTAATTACATGTTCAAACTTGCTTTCAGATTTTACATGTGTCAG
Source organism: Callitettix versicolor (assembly GCA_022606455.1). NCBI lineage: Eukaryota > Metazoa > Arthropoda > Insecta > Hemiptera > Cercopidae > Callitettix > Callitettix versicolor. The sequence goes on along the minus strand of CM040189.1, from coordinate 41,020,784 downwards.
GTTTTAAATTGATCATTATTAAATTCTGTACAACTGTTGCTAGCGAATTTCTATTTAAGTGTTGGTCGATTTATGTGGCAGTGGTTTTGAAGTTTTAGCATAGATTGTGCCAAACGTTACACCAACAATGAATAGATCTTTTTTTTGTCATTTTTACTGTACACTGGCAATACCCACAATGCATTGCCCGGATAATTCAAACGTTTTCACAGTGAATGTTCTTTGTAAACGGGCGTAATTTTTAGCTAAATATTTAATTTAGAAATCGAATTAAAATTTTTTAATCCGGCCGGCTTGTATGTGTTGTCCAACCTTCTTTTTCTTTTGTCCACCTACGTTTAAATTTTCAGATCTCTGCGTGCCATACGACTTTTGCTGTTCATACACTCTCTCTCTCTCTCTCTCTCTCACACACACACACACACACACACACACACACACACACACACACACACATATATATATATATATATATATATATATATATATATATATATATATATATATATATATATATATATATATATATATATATATATATATATATATATATATAGAGAGAGAGAGAGAGAGAGAGAGAGAGAGAGAGAGAGTAGGCAGCTTCTATAATTTGCCAGTTTATTTCCACTTAGGTGAATCTAATTTGCATTGTAATTGCAATGACGTAAAAAACGCGTCACTTAAGCGAATGGAGCAAAACTATCTCACAACGCTTGTTCCATTTTATTTATCCATTTGTATTATGTATTTTGGCAAACAAACTGAAGTAAATTACATAATCGAGGCGCGCATTTGTCTCGCTGACGTGATGGAAACGAATTTCCAACAGTTTTTTTTAAATCTTACGCTTCTTTTGATTTACATTAAAAATACGACAATGAACCCTGACCGCCGTCAAATTCAATTTCTTTCTACAGATTTCGAATACGCTAATAAACGTAGTTCTTAAGGACGCTTGTGATGGTGAAATCAGGCATTTTAAAAACCGTTTAAGGCAACAGAGTTATGGATTTTTTAAAAATGGAATGACTGCCATTTTGAAACTGTTGAACGGATTTTTCTGGGTGACGAACTTGTCTAAACTATTACTATAATTGGTTTTTGCTCCACGTTTGAATTGAATTAAAATTGCGGACGTAAAACACACACACACACACACAAACTTTACCTTCTAATGTTTCTCCTTTAAGTGTCATCTCCGTTTTTCCAGTTTGCATTCTTATCGCTATTCACTCTTTAATATTGCTAATCTAAACAGTTGGCTTAAGATTCCATGGTTCCTGTCGGCCATTTTGAATCAGTTTGCTAAAAGACTAATGTTAACGAACTATAACCTACATATTACGCCGATATTTGTTAAGATAAATTATGTTTAATAGCTTATTTCAATGTGGTCCACTTTTTACATTTTGTATATTTTCCTTTTAAAGATACATGAGCAAAAATACAAAATACAAAGTGTAAAAACCAGACTACATTCCCACATACAAAACTTGTATCTAACATAATTTTACTTGAACAAGTATCTGAGTAATCTGCATCGTTAATTAAGGATGTAAATTAAGGATGTAGATGCATCGTTTTATAAAGAGTAGGTTCAGTATGGCTGTTATCTTAGCTACCGGAGCCTGCGATGTACGCTGTTCCACCTTGGCTTGGGATGAAGGCATCTAACCGAAGAGGGGATAGATGAATAAAGGTTAGGTCCAGCTAGGATACCTCCGTTGCTATTTACAATGAAGGATTAAAGATACTTACTTCCGAGCCCGTGAAGGATTAAGTTGCATTGTTATAATAACAGTACGTCCTGAAAATTTCATACAAATATCTGGAGCGGTTTTTGAGAAGATATTCCTTATACATAAAAAAAATATAACTTTTCAGGAAATCGTAAATTAATTTGGTATTGTAGTAATGTAGTAAAACTAGTAAATTTTCTATTTAACTCTAGTTATATATTACACAAATTTTACATACATAGGTCTTTAATACAGTAAATTATCCGTGCTTAACCTTTTTACGTATTTACGTAACATATGCTAGAGCATCGCGCACCATTTAGAGTACTCACGTGACTGTTACGTGATCGCCTTATACGCTGAATGGCATTATCGTGAATAGTGTAAATGTGTCTATCTTTCAAAAAAAAAATATCCGTGCAATTTTTTCAGTATTTGTTGACATTATTTGAAGTGTTTCTATCTCATTCCACCATACCACCACCAAGTAAGATCTCCCCGCAGGGGGGATGCAGAGTAACTGCAATTATTGAGAGGATTTAGACGTACGTCGCGGTATCCGAATCTAACACACACTTAAACTTACAACACTACTCTTACGACTTTAACACTTTACACTCACACTTACATTTAGGGAGGCGATAATAGCCTCAATGTGCTTTTCGCCTTAAAATGACAACAAAAAAAAAACAAGTAAGATCTTTTACTTTTCGATTACCAGCGTTTGATTAAGGTAAGCAATTAGTGTCAGCTGCTGTCGCCTATGCTGTAAATAAGTCTTGTCCATTTACAGTGTTTTGTTTGGTATAGAAGATTACTTTCGTTATTTATTGCAAATTATTTACTATTGAAGACTGTTTAAAAATGTCAGATAAACAGAATTAACCTGACCTGACGGTTAGTAGAAACTGACGATTGAAAGTGTGACGGTTAATCGAGACTTGATTTATCTTAATAAATCACAGTTTTTTAGTATAAATTGTGTTACTCTTCTTCCAACTTCCTTTTTAATAGTCTTCTAATCCTTTTATTTACAAAATATACACACATATATTTATTTTGTTCTTTGAAAATGCATACCTCAATGGCACAGCTGACCTTTTTGGTGAGTTTTGGTATTGTTAAGTCTTACGTGTTATCAAATCTATTGTTTCTCATATAAATATTAATGGAGTTCTAACAAGTACATCATGTTTTAAAAAGACAAATTTAAATATTCATTTGCAATAAAAAAATTAAAGTCCGGATCCCCTTAACAAAAAATCTATTTGTTTTTTTTTCAAATTTCGCCTACAATTGTAAACCACTCCTTCTCCCCATAGCGCTATTTATTACACTGCGATCTCCTTTTGTGTAACACAGAATTACACAGGCTATTTTGCACAGTGTGTAATTACTGTGTAAGAAGGCGGATTGATAATTTACATCTCACGGCCAAATTAAGATCCTGCTCCAGATTTACCCGCGAAGGACCTCGCTGTGCTCGTTAATTTGGTGTCCTTTCGACGTTTATCGCCGATAAAATTATAATTGACGAGGAAGAGCGCGGATTCGTTCCGCGTAGGCCTTCGCTGATTTCCTAATGAGCGTGCGCAAAACAAAACGTACAGTTAATGCTATAGGATTTTATTTAGAAGTAGGTCATTGCGGGTACGTTTGCAATTACAAGGGTTAGTAGAAATTGCAAATTTGACCTTGAGAGAAGAAAGGTTGTGTTTTTGATTGATCCATAGAACGTAGTATAATTATGTGTGATACTTGTGGGTATTAACTTGAAGGACTAATTTCTGTATCGATTATTGAAACGACTAATAAAGTACAGTAGAGTCTCGATTAACCGTCATTCTCGGGACAGTGAGGTGATGGATGACAGAAATAGACCACCCGTACTTCCGGCGATGGGAAAAAGTGACATACTATACTCTGTTTATATCACAGAATGTTTTAATGTTGTTTTGGAAAATGTAGTAAAACTTAAATTTTCACTTTAACTCTAATTATGTATTATACAAATTTTACATACGTATGTCTTTAAAACAGCAAATTACTCGTAGTTAACCTTTTGACAAGTATTCATGTAACAAATTGGAGAGAGCACAGTACTCACGTGACTGTTACGTGATCTACTTATACGCTGAATGGTATTATCGTAAACAATGTGAGAGTGTTTATCTTTCAAGAGAAACATTCATGCACACTTTCCAAATTTGTTTACACTATTTGAAGTGTTTCTATTTAATTCCACTAGATGATTGGATCGTGTACTTTTCCATTATCAGTGTTTGCTTAGGATAGCAATTCATGTCAGCTGCCGTCGCCTATGCTATAAGTAAGTCTGTCCAGTAAACAGTTTTTTATTTTCTCTAGAAGGTTACTTTTATTATTTATTAGAAATTATTTACTATGGAAGATTGTTTAAAAATGTCAGATAACAGAATTAACCGGATGGTTAATAGAAACTAAAGGTTAAAAAGAGTGACGGTTAATCGAGACTGTGTAGTTTCACGACAGAATCTAAGCCATTCTTTAATTTTTTAACACACACACACACACACACACACACACACACACACACACACACACACACACACACACACACACACACACACACACACACATATATATATATATATATATATATATATATATATATATATATATATATATATATATATATATATATATATATATATATATATATATATATGTGTGTGTGTGTGTGTGTGTGTGTGTGTGTGTGTGTGTGTGTGTGTGTGTGTGTGTGTGTGTGTCACGTGACTGTTATGTGATCCACTTATACGCTGAATGGTATTATCGTAAATAGTGTGATGAGAGTGTTTATATTTAAATAAAAATATTCATGCACTCTTTCCGAATTTGTTGACATTATTTGAAGTGTTTAGAGTTTTGCTTAAACCCCAGTTTAAAGAATAGGATATAAGAACAGAGCGGGCTATTTTTCTGAATTTAGTGTAGTGATTCATACTTCTCTAGGAATGTTCGAGGAGTACCTAAAGACAATAAAGTACATTCTGCACTTATTGCCTAATAACGTTCCACTCTGTTCCGTGCGGTGATGTCAAACCTCAGTGAAAGGAAAGTCTATGTTTAAATTATTGTCTGTTGGTAGAACTGTCGTGATTCTTTGTACAGTCTGAAACAAAAACTGTACAGAATGTGGTAACGTAATCAGTTGTAATATAGAGTAAATGGAACAAGATGACTGTATGTTACCTACGTACTGATGGTACCGACAGATACAGTAGAGTCTCGAATAACCGTCACCCTTTCAACCGCCAGGTCAGATTAATTCTGTTTGTCTGACATCTTTAAACAGTCTTCCGTGTTTAATATTTTGTAATAAATAATAAAAGTAACCATCTAGACAAAACAAAACGCTGTAACTGAACACGACTTATTTATAGCACGGGCGATGGTAGCTGACTTTAATTGCTACAATAAGCAAACATTGATAATCGAAAAGTAAACGATCTTATATGGTGGAATGAGATAGAAACTGGCGGACCTACATTTCCTTAAGCACTGGTAGGAACAACGTGACTAACAATGTGAAATACAGTGAGAGGGATCTCACCGCACAACCTCTGTGAAGAGGGTCAAGAGAGAAGAGGAAGAAAAATTGAAAGGTAGCAAAACAAACACCTCAATAACGAAATGGGAAATCACGAAATAGATGTGGGGAGTGACGCACTTTCAATATCCTCTCCAAATTCTAAACTTTATGAAGATAGGATAACCAGTCTGGAGAAGGCGTTGTAACTGAGCCAGTCAGAAATACAGAAAGGAGGCAATAGTAACTAGATTAATTGTGTACTTGCTACGTACTGTCCTTCCCAATCTGTTGGTTTTATTCTGCATACATTTGTATTCAGTTGTTACTTGTTATAGCTTCTTTGAAGCTCTTTTAATCATGGAACACCATTGCGAATAGCAAACTAAATATCTTATCATTGTTAATGTAGCCCCAAAACCGCTTGATAGTACAGTTAGCTTAAGTACTTTGTTTCCTATGTCTTTGTATCATTTACTATTTTTCTTTTTCAGGTGTACTGTTCACAAATTTTATCAGGAAGAGTAAAAAAACCAAGTTTGGGGTTTCCAGAAACAGCTGAAGTCGCTTTCCAAACTGGACCACAGAAGTACAAACATTGGGCTACATTTGCTAGGTACGTTACAGTTCAGGTGTTTCTATTAAAAGCGAAAATATTAGGCAGTTAAACGTGTCTCGCTGACGTGATAGAAGCGAATTTCCAAAAGTATTTTTTTATCTTACCTTTTTTGAAATTTTTATTTCACCAACACAATCAGCATGAAAATCGGCAAACTATTTAGACATTAAAATTAAACTGAAAATAAGAAAATAAACCTTGGCCTCCTTCACATTAAATTTTGACGGATTTTAAAAATTCAAAATGTTAATTTATACAGTTTTTAACGCCGATTGCGATGGTAAATTTGGATTTTCAAAAACATTTCTGAAAAAAAGTTACGCATTTTTAGAAATTTGTAATGACTGTCGTTTTGAAACTGTTGAACGAGTTTTACTACTGGTTAACACACTTGTCCAAGATATTTCCATAGTCGATTGATACACCAAGTTTGAATAAAATTGTATTAAAATAGCGAAAGTGAGCATACTAAAAACACACGCGCACGCACATACCACATACAACATACACACACACACACACACACACACACACACACACACACACACACACACACACACACACACACACACACACACACACACACACACACACACACACACATACACGCACGCACACACACACTCTCTCTCTCACACACACACACACACACACACACACACACACACACACACACACACACACACACACACACACACACACACACACACACACACACACACACACACACACACACACACACACACACACACACACACACACACACACACACACACACACACACACACACACACACACACACACACACACAACACACTCACACACACACACACACACACACACACACACACACACACACACACACACACACACACACATCCGCCCGGGCGCTTATATATTTACGTACGTCAACCCATATGCATTTTCCGAAGTCTGTCCGGGTCAGCTGCCCACATTAAAACCACTTGCAAACAAATGTCCTCGCAGTTAATCACCAAAGACTGACAAGCTTTTCGTGTTCGGGCTTTCAATCTTCATATTATCCTTCGCCTTGACTGCTATTTATATGGTCGTTGGCTTGAACAAGTCCTTCTCAGAAACACTTTTGGAAATGATTCATACACTTGTCGCTTCTGCATTATTAATTAATGTTTAGCTGATATAAGTCGGTAAGTATGTGCAAAATGAATATTAATCGATGAAAAGATGTTGCACTGGATGTACTACACTGAACTAGAAGGATACAGTGCAGAGAAAAAATAACAAAACTGGATAAAAACACATTTTTAAAAACGATCGTTTACTTTTCCACTATCAATGTCTGCTTATGATAACAATTAGTATCAGCTGCCGTCGCCTATGCTATAAGTTGTATCCAGTTACAGTGTTTTGTTTTGTCTAGGTTACTTGTATTATTAATTACAAGTTATTTAATATGGAAGACCGCTTACAGATTACGCAATTAACTTGACGGTTAATATAAACTGGCGGTTAAAATAGTGACGGTTAAGCGAGACTCTACTTTATTTTTAAAATGTCTGTTATAATGTGTAAAATTATTGAATTGATTTGCAATTTCTTCTATAATTAAATAATTGTAATCTTCTTCTTGTTTTTTAGAACGAAATGTAAGCATTGAATTTCTATGCAATGAGAAAACTTTGGTTTAAAATCATCGATCTGTGTCGAAATTAAAATAGATGTTTTTTATATTCTCAAGTGGCTCTATCTGCTGTCGAAACATTTAAGAAGATCAGATAAATTATGAATAATTTTAAAATTTATTATGAAACGCAGTTAGTACATTTTAATGTTTGTTATTATTATAAATCCAACTATCATAAAGTACGCAATATCTTTATTCTAACTATTACTTAAAAGTCACGTTCTGAACGTTGTGTTTTCAAAAAACTTCCCGACACCATTTTGCTTACTGGAGCTTCCATATTCCCCCTAGACAGCTTCCATTATTTAAAGTTATTGCTCCCCCAGAGTCCCTCTTCGAAATCCACCCATGTCTATAGGTCAGAATCCTGGACCTGGGCTTACCATGATGGCCGCCCCAATAATTAATTCGCAAATATTAAAATACTGTACTAAAGCTGTGACACTGACAAATTAATGCAATTTTGTGGGGGGACAGGTGGTCGGTTGGATGATTCAACTTACAGGAAGGCCTCCTGGGGGGACGATGATTTTTGAATTAATATCTCGAAAAACTCTCACTCTGATTTTATATCATGTTTTAAAACTTAAAATTGATATAAAATAAATATAACATTTTATTCTATTTTAGACAAAAAATTCACTTAAATTCTTTAGATGTCAAGTTTTTAAACTTTTGCAAAACTGTAAGCCTTTATCAAAGTAGAAGCAAACTGAAAGATAAAATATTGAAATAGGCATTAATAACTTTTCATATATTAAAATCCCTTATTATTCACACTTTTATTTTAAAATTAACATTAGGAAAATATCAGTGTTGGCAGAGTAGTGGTTAGCACGTTAGCTTCGTACAAGGTTGTGGGATCTCGACTGAGATTTGCGGGCGTTTTTAGTGAGTATAAATCAGCAAACATGCTTATCTTAGGAAAGGGAGTAAAGATGGTAGTCCAGTATAGTGCACGTTGTCATCGCACGTTAAAGAACCTAATCTTAGGATAAAACACAGAGCAGAAAAATTATCAGCTCACAACTGGCTTTGGCGAAATACACAAGCCAGTGAAACAGACAAAAGAAAAACATATTAGGAAAATAATAAGTGGAAATTTAAATGTTCTTTAAAGATTATTTTATTTCTTTCAGTGCAGTCATTTACAATGACGCTCATTTTGAAACAAAAACTTGTACTTAAGAAATGCTTTTTTCCCCTCTTCTCAGTATATCTATCTATAATGTGTTTTATATATAGCCGCAGTTACTCCCATTGCTTTACCCTTACCTCCTCATTACCCTAAGCGTCACAACAGTTTCTCAACCGAGTTTTGATCAATTTTAGAGTCAAGAAAGTTCTTTCTGTTGTTGCAGTTAACACAGGAAGAGAAGAGTTCAGCATACAACATCTAATTGATTAATCCATTTCTCACCCTCATTATAAGCGTTACAAACTTACATATACGAACTTTTTCTTTTATTGTGCAACTACAACTAAGAATAAACTCAACTAACAGTATTCATTGAAATACAATAACATTAAGGAAAAGTTATTCTGCTAAATAACTTTATCTCTCTAATAAGCCTAACGTCTTCTTTCTGTTAAGCCCCCTCACAGGGTCACTGCTATTGAGGTTCAGCATCTCTGTGTTGACGTGGTTCAGAAGCCTCATCTTGTGTCTAGCTGCAGTAGACCTTATCACTTCTTCAACAGTTTCTATTCGAAGATCTCTATGAATATTGTCGTTCCTGATGTATCACGGTGCGCCGATAGCTGTTCGCAATGATTTGTTCTGGAATGTTTGTATAATTTTAATGTCGGACACTTTGATGCAGCCCCATAACTGCAAACCGTACGTCCACACCGGTCTTAGCACTTGTTTATACAAGAGCAGTTTATTGTGTCTAATTCTGATCTTATACCGAGGAGCCAGTACATTTTTCTATGTCTAACATCAAGATCTTTTTTCTTCTTTTTAACGTGTAACATTTCATATAGAAAAAATTTCATACAGATATAAAATTAAGATTGGGATAATGTGACGAGTTTCAAATTCTTCAGATATCTCCTTGATTCTTTTCCTCGAAGCTTAAACGCATAAACGCTTTTCCTTCGACGCATAAACGTCTATTTTATGGAAGAACAATAGGATCTTTCACATTTTTAAATTTTATTTCTTTATCTCAGGATGGGCCGTCGTCCCTCCGCCTCCCCCTTTAATCTGCCCTTGATAGGTAACCTACATCGTGTACTTGCTTTGTACATATCCAATAATGCTTGAAGGTACATGTGTACATATAAAGGTAAGATGATGCAATTTTATGCAATATTCAATATTGGCAGCATCAATTCACCTTTAACCTTATAACTATCGTAAACTGCTCAATGTCATTTTATAACCTCACAATCACGTGTTTAACAGCACCGATATTTCCGCTTAACGCTACCTGTCGACCAATCGTTTAACTTCAAAGAGGTTTCAATTATTCAGTCGCAATAAACATAAACATAAATAGCTATTCACTTACAAAACAATGTAACGGCTGTATAAAAAGTTACGTTCAGGGTTTTCAGGAATAAAATAAGATTTATGAAAGCGGTAAAACTTTGTATTGCTACTTCGTTATTGAGCAGTGAGAAAATAAATGCGCGGAAATCACTTTTCAAGGTTCCGTGGACATATCTATAAACAATAAGCAACAGGATTTTATTGGTTAGAATATTTTTAGGCATTCCTTGCCGCTTTTGCAGAGAAGATATAATTTCGCGTCCGGCTCTTGGTTTTAAGTTTCTCATGCATCGTACAACGTTCTCTTTGCTAGCTTATTTTGAATACGCAATTATCATAATTTGTATAAATAAAATCTGATTTCACAGTGATAATCGGCATTTACGTTTACATAAATTAGCATTTTGAACTTTAAAATTATTTCATCAGACATACGCATAGCTGTATTTCCCATTAGCCTAAGTAGGCCCGGGCCTAGGGGCGCAACATTTGGAGCAAAATGTAGGGTCGCCAAAAATTAAGAAAATCGAGTTTAAGATATTTTAAAAAAGTTGTAGAAATAGTTAGTAGAGGTAGTAAAACATTTGTATTTAACAGTGGCAAGAAAGCAGAAGCCTATAAATTTTACAGTGTTTTTTTTAGATTAGGTTCTCAATTTATGATCTTTTTAAACAATTATGTGCTTATATTAGGTAATATTATGGGAGCATACTATGGAGAGGCGCCGACGGCCAAAGGGCTAAATGTGGCCTTGATTATACGAAAATGAACCCTGACATCCGTCAGATACATTTTCGACGTTTCAATAGAATTTGAAAATTTTAAATGTTGGTTTGTGCAGATTTTAGTGGTTATTAAATAGCGACTTCAGATTGCCAACGTAAGATAAAAAAGTTAAGATCTTATAAGAATTGTTAACGCTGCTCTTTTAGATCGGTTAAACGATTTTGCTGGGTAAGGAATTTTACCAGAGTCGATTTTTGTCGTTTGAAAAAAAGTAATCAAATTTTATTCGACTTGCTTTAAACAAACAATCGTTTTCGTCAACAGTTTTGACAAGTTCGTTGCCGCAGTAAAATCCGTTCAATAGTTTTAGAATAACGACCATTCCAAATTCCTAACTGAAAATTGCTTCAATCACGTCAGCGAGACAGTCTCATGCATCGGTTGTATGCTTGATTGCGTTCAAAAAACTAAACTGTATTTTACCCCTAAAAACTCCAAACATCCACTCCATAGGCCTACATATAAACATGATGACGTCAAAGCGTAGCCCGCAACATCGTTACCGAGAAACAAACACTCAGCTCACGTCCCGCACGTCGGCCGCACGCACCTGCCGCGCTAAACAGGACCTCGTTTGTTAAAATACCGCGAAACCGTAATCCTTAATACTTTCGGAACCGTGACTCGTTGAAAGGGTCAAGGACAAGGGCGATAACTTACTTCCGGTCTTCTTCAAGGTACTCGATGACTTTCTCATTACCGCCTGGATTTGCAGCCGTGCCCTTCAAAGTGCTAACTTCTCAGGACCTTGCACGGTGCATACAATCACGTTGGGTTAGGTAATTAATTATGCATGCGTGTTGTCTCTCTCATATCGTACTGTATAACGTAATTCAAAATCCAGTTTCTTGAACGTTAACTTATACGTTAAAAGTATTGTAATCTGTTCGATGCTTTTGACATTTGTTTAAAACAAAAATAATATATTCTGTTTTTTAAATTGCTATTTAATGATGGAATATTTGAATAATTATTATATTTATTCATAAATTTTCCATAATTTGTTTCTTAGGAAACGATATACGACGTTTCGACTTAAGTACTACAACTTATGCCTAGGTGAATAAAATACTAAAAACTAGAACAAGCATTCGAGATTGAAAATAAAACCTAAGACTTTCATGTAATCAAGTAACCACAGTTCACAAAAACAAACTAAAAAGCTACACAATATCTTTTGGTTAATGATGTTTGTATCTGGTGGATACTAAAGACATTTTCTATTTTGATTAAATTTGCAATGTTTTAATAATTTTCAACCCTTTTTTGTCTCAAACTCATTAAAAACGAAAAAATCTGCCTTATCGATGTTGATTAAATTTTGGTCATTTCATAGAAACAATTTTAGCCTATAAGCATTTTCAAGTTTTTTTTGTAATTATCAATTCTTAAAAAATCAAATTTAATAAAAAGATATTCGATTTCTTTAACGAAAAGATGTTTTTAAAAAACTTCAAAAAATTGCCTTTATTCGAGGCGAATTATGAATTTTAATAAAAAGTACACGTGTGGGAAACTCGGAACGAACAGACGCGAAGCTTTTGTTGGTAATATCTTTGCTGAATATATAATTAGTTTGAAGATATGTTTACAAATATCTTGTTTTGTTTGAATAAATAAATTACGTGAACCTAGCTTAAATATTATTTACTGTAGTTATAGTAAAAGATCAGTTGTTTTATATTCGTAACGATCAGCTGATTTCACTGAACAGCTGATAGACTATAAGTTTTAGGTTATGTTGTTAAAAACTAGCAATATTAACAACAATTATTATAAACGTTTATATTAATTTCGAATGTATTACAAACGGTTACAACGTGCACGTGTTCTTCAACTAAGGAAAAACACCGAAACCAAAGCAACACAACGTTTTCATATAATATGCGTTGTAATTGACATCGAGAATAAGAAAGAAAAAGAAAGAGAAAGAAGTAAAAAGACGAAATTCATTTGCTCGTTTCCGTTTCGTATTTCCGTTACATTAAAAAGGTTTGGGACACTTTTTTATTCATTCTCCGCCACTTTTTTTATTCATTCTCGCCAAAGCTAACATTAAAAGCTTCGTTTCAAAAACTGTCAGGTTCACATTCATACAACGAGAGAGAGAGAGGGGGAGGGAAAGAGAGGAGAGAGAGGGGGAGAGGGAGAGAGAGAAAGAGGGAAAGGGAGGGGGAAAGAGAGATAAAAATTTAAAGATCGATATTTTGGACTATCAAAATGATTGCACAAATCTAAATCAACTAGTCGTAATTATGCCTCCGAGTCCTTGATTCGTTTTCAAAACATCCTTCACGAATTTACCTACATGTTTTATCTATAGGCGCTGTGGTTTGTATAAACATTTCCAAGAAATACTTCAAAAGCCATAGGCTATAATAATAACAACAAATAAGCATGGCGAAATAACGATTGAAACTTGAAACACGAACGCATTTCATTCAAGCTTTGTGACACTGGCCTACATCTGCCGGAGTGTATGCTGGTGATTTTAACGAGTGGCTAGCAATGAATGTCTCTAATGTTTAAGCAATAGACAATGATTGTCTCTAATGATTGAAAGGTAAATAGACCGTAACAGCTAATGGTGTTTTGCTTCGCGACCTTAAAGCTATTGCGTTTTAATAGTTGACTGTTTGCTATTAGAACAATAAGTCAGATCTACTATTGTGCTAGTCATAACTCGAATATTTTTTTTAGCGTAACATTAACGGAATCTACATGTGTGAATTTTAAGAAGTCTAAACGTCAATTAGACCATTGCGTATTACTGCCCATGTGGAATTATTTTTTAAATATATTCTTTGTATTATTTCACACTGCGTAAGGGTTGCAACAGTCTAAACAACCCTTGTTTTTTTCGTATGTTTTACAAATATTTTAACATATTGTTTTCCAGCGAAGCTTTTAATGTTAGTTTTGGTGAGAGGAATGAATAGAAAAAAAGTGTTCCAAACCTTTTTAATGTAACGGAAATATAAAACGGAAACGAGCAAATGAATTCCATCTTTCTATTTCTGCCTCTTTTTGTTTTTCTTCCATTTCGATAACAGTACACGCATATTATACTAAAATATGTGTTGCTTTGGTTTCGGTATTTCCCCTTGGTTGAAGAACACGTGCACGTTGTAACAGTTTATAATACATTCGAAATTAATATAAACGTTTATAATAAATGTTGTGAATATTGTTAGCCTATCAGCTGTTCAATGAAATCAGCTGATCGTTACGAATTAATATTAAGCAACTGATCTTTTACTATAACTACAGTAAATAATATCTAAGCTAGGTTCACGTATTTATTTATTTAAACAAAATGAGATATTTGTAAACATATCTTCAAACTAATTATATATTTAGCAAAGATATTAACAAAGCTTCGCTTCTATCGGTAACTCTCCGAGTTCCACACTTGTACTTTTTTTTAGTTTGTTTTTCAGAAAGAATCTGCCGCCATTCATTTCCTCTCATCTAAATGACGAAAAACATTTATAGGTTAGAAAATGGTTTTATCTAATGGTGCGTTTATATTGGCATACGTGTATGACGATTCATATGACGTACATCATGATCATACAGAATTTCTATGATCATACAAGCCCTCATACATGTCAATAGTTGGTAAAAATACACCCTGCATTTACACTTATACACATTATTCCATTTTTTAAATTTTAATTTCTGTTGGTCTGTGGGTAGTATCATTGAGTAGAAATATTCAAAATTTGTACAATAAAACCATGTACAGAGATCAATAAGATTAAAAAAATACTGGGAAGAACGCATAAAAACCAAAAGACTTAATTAAATTAACTGTGTGTGCTCTAATGTGGGCTTAAATTAAAAAAAAACATGTGTAGTAATGAGAAGTTTTTATATTTATCAACACGGGCATTGATGTAAATAAAATCTAAAAAAATAACTCATATGTGGTGGCAACGAAAATTTGTGATAAAAGAAAAACCCAAGGTGCATAGGCCCCTATACTGTGTTGGTTAATGAACTCACTTTAAAAGATGGCTCAAGATTAAAAAAACTGTACAACAAAATAGTAAATCAAATTATAGAAAACAAAATTTTAAAACAAACTGGCCTATTAAGTGCAACTGAATTTGCCAACAAATCAAAACCTGTCAGCTGAGTAAACAGCTAATAAAATGTAATAAATAACCTAAATTTTGCCTAAGATTATTTTCAAATATTTGTTCGTAACACTTGAAAATAAACTCATACATATCAAAGTAGACGTAATGTTTTGTTCATACCAAAAAATGTGTGGAAATCTTGGAGCTCATACAATTTGCGTGAGCATTTGTATGAAGTGATTTATTAATTTCATTTGTACCTCATACATATACCCCAATGTAACACACGATTACAGCGTTAAGATTTACATAAATTAGCGTTTTGAATTTTTAAATTCCGTTGAAACAAGAAAACAAATTTGACAGCGGTCAGGGTTCATTTACGTATTATCAGTGCAATTTTAAAATTTAAAGCTATAATTGATCGATTTTTAATTTATACTTGGCACAAAACTCGATTCTGGTGCTAGCTTGGGTAAGTTCGTTAACAGTTTAAAAATGGCGGCCTCTCATTTAAAATTTTAAAGAGCTTATAACGTTTTTGTTTTAGTTGTATTTGAAAATCCGATTTCACCATCGTAACCAGCGTATAAATCTGCAAAAAGTAACATTTAAAATCCATTGAAATTTAGTAAATTAATATGACGGCGGTCAGGGTTTATTTTTGTGGTTTAAAATACTGATGTGTGCAGATTTTAGGGCCGATTATATTAGTGAAACGATATTTTCAAATGATTATAAAAGTAACAACGTTAGAAATCCGTATTCGTCACGTGAGCGAGACAGGTGCGTGCCGCCATATGTAATTAATCACATCTGTCGGTGGGATGTACCAACACACTTGTTTGTCTATCCTTGAATGCATGTTTCTCCGCGTAGGCCTACTCAATTTACTTTGTTGAGGGTAACGCATCGCTAATGACCCATTAACGTTTTCTTCCACGCACACTTAACATTGATGCAATCCGCTACGGAACCGTTTATCAGTCTGTATCTCAAGCTGCAATAGCTGCTGTTGTTTAGCAACCACCCATGTTGTGGCAATCACAGTGTATCCTTCAGGCAATCATTTTCATTTTTCTTAACATAGTTAGCTTCTTCTTCTTCTTCTTATATTTCATCATTATCTACATCTTACTCTCTTCTTCTTCGTCTGCTTCTTTAATTTCATTATTTTCCTTATCATCATCATAATGAAGTCTTCTTCCTTTTCTTTTTCTTCATTTTCATTATTTTCACCTCCTCTTTCTTCTTCTTTGTCTTTTTTATCATTTTTTTGCCTTTTTCATCATCATCGTCATCATCATCATCATCATCATCATCATCATCATCATCATCATCATCATCATTCTAATCTTCTTCTTCTTCTTCGTCGTCATCGTCGTCGTCGTTTTCTTCTTCTTCTCTACGACTCTTCAATTTTATAATTTTCATCTCCTTCATCTTTTTCTTCTTCATTGTCTTTCGTATCATTTTCTTCATCTTCTTCACCGTCATCATTAGCATCTTCTATTTCTTCTTTTCTATTTATTCCTTGTTCATCATCATCATGATCATCATATTTTTTTTCTTCTATTTCTTTAATTTCATTGTTTTTATCTCCTTATTTTTCTTATTCTTTGTCTCTTTTATTATT
The DNA here is from genome assembly GCA_022606455.1 of Callitettix versicolor. Lineage (NCBI taxonomy): Eukaryota > Metazoa > Arthropoda > Insecta > Hemiptera > Cercopidae > Callitettix > Callitettix versicolor. Next base: position 41,004,185 of record CM040189.1, on the reverse strand, counting down.
TTCTTTGTCTTCTTCTTCATTATCATAATATTCTTCTTCTTCTTCTTTTTCATCTACTCCTCCTCCATCTTCTTCTTCTTCCTCTTCTTCTTTTCCTTTTCCTCTTCTACTTCTTCTTCACAAGTTTGGACATGTAGCAGACTGACCGGTGTTTTAACCACTTCGGACACACCTACCATGTGTAATCTTTAATTTTTCATTTGACAAATGAGTGTAGTTTTTTTAGTTTGCTAACTATGTTACCAGTTTGTTTTACAATTCATTCTGTTTACAGGGAATTCGTGAATGGAGCGCTGTTCGCTACTTATTACTTTGGTAACACTGTGTATGTGGTATTCGTTGCCACGTCTTTCAAACAAGTAAGTGCAAGAATTTCATCTTTACATTTATCTACACAAGCTGTTCCTAGAAGTCATAAAAGTGGTACAGTTACTGTAGTAGTTACATAAGGATGAGTAACCAAGAAATGTACCTCTGGGATTATTACCGTGTTGAGCACTTGGTCTATAGTTCCAACATATTCTTCAAGGATTTTTCTTGTAACTAGTGGCTTTTAGGAACAATAAACTCTACATATATTTCTTATCTAACCCGAAAATTACATAGGCTTAAATAAAAAAATATATAACAGATGTTATTTAAGTACTGATATTGAAAACAACTAATTACCTTCTATTTCTTATGGAATTTTTCACCCTTCTTAAAAGCTTAATTAAGAAAAATATAAAGTTTTCCCTCAAAATCGAAACCAAGACCTTTAAAATATTCTGTAACCACCTTTTTATGACTTAACAGCCTCTCAAAATAATGTTTTCAATTATAACCTTACAGAATTACATGTAAGGATGTTTGGTTGCAGGTAATCGATAACAACGTCAGTACAAACCTGGACATACGTCTCTATATTCTAATCCTCGCCATTCCTCTGATCCCTCTAGGTATTATCCGTCCTCTCAAGTATCTAGTGCCTTTCTCTGCTTTGGCTACGGTGTTCATCATGTTTGGCCTTGGGGTCACACTCTACTACACCTTCTCGGATCTACCACCAGTGAACGCCAGGCCTATGTTCAGTTCCTTCCCGCAACTGCCTTTGTTCTTCTCCACTGTGATATTTGCTATGGAAGGCATTGGCACGGTAAGTACGTTGTGTTCGCACAACTATTCAGTGCCCAAGGAAAACTATGTTTTGTTACCGTCCTAAAAAATTCCTTCCGTCAAGAAGAAAAATATAGTTTACAACTTCACAATAACATATTTTGCTTGAATGTTGATCAACCAGACACAAATTTGTGCAACTACAAATAATAGCCAAGGATTATTTGATTAATTTTTATATTTTTAATATAACTTAAAAGTTAAGAATGCTAACATATGTAGATTTTGATACTGTTTATGATTGTGAAATCAGAATTTTAAAAAGGGTAAGGTAAAGAAAATATTTTTTGGGAATTCTGTTCCTTAACATCAGCGAGACAGCTGCATGCCGTGATTATTTTATTTCAAATACAGTCAAATGACTGAAACTATGAATCTTTGTATTTTAGTCAAATATTTTAAGCTGGTTTTAAAAAATTGTACTTTTTAAATTTCCTGTTTTTTTTATCAGTAGCTTCCAAAGTTTTTAGTACAATAGCCACCCAGATATTTTGGCTGAGTGTTTGGTGTTTCAATTTTAACCAAATTTAATTAAAAATGTTAAAATATCAAAGAAGATATAGCGTGTTCAAGGTGATTAAGACACTGGTAATTCTGCTGTGTTTAGCTTGTAGACTTTAAGGGTGTAGCTTCCAGATTGGAATTCCCTTGCCCTTAATGCTGAACACAAGTCTTCATTTTAACCTAACTGGCATAAAATATTGACATCAAGCAAAAATCAGTAACAATTATAAATTGTCAAAGGAAATTTTGTTATTAAGTTGGTACTTGCTAAAAAACAGTTTTGATTTTGTAATTGACATGATAAAATCAATTTATCAGAAACTAACACTATTAAAAAGTTGAATTGTGTAATTAATTTTGCTGAATAAAAGTAGAAGAATTGAAATCATAAAATGTAGCCACTACTTTGATTTTTCCCCATTAAAAATAAAAATATATTATTCTGCTAATGTTTCTTTTTCATGAAATACTAAGTTAAAATTTATTACTGGTCCAGGTACTTCCAATCGAGAACTCCATGAAAAACCCTCATCACTTCCTCGGTTGCCCGGGAGTCTTAAGTACTGCCATGACTGTGGTAGTCATACTTTACACTTCTGTTGGATTCTTTGGCTACCTTAAGTTTGGAGATGCCACCAAAGCCAGTATTACTCTTAACTTAGGAGATTCTATGTAAGTGAAAATGTAATGAAAACATATCTGCGTAATTGTTTGTGAAAAATCAGTGTTGTCTGCTCTTGATGAATCTTAGTAGTACCTGCAAAAATATAAGCTGCGAAGAAGAATTTTTATCTGTTTGTTTATGTTTACTAAACGAAGATTTGTTTTGTACTTTCTTCCCTCAACTTTTGATAATTATCAACTTTGATCAAACTTTTGATAGTGTTAAACGAATGGCATTCACATATTTAGTACAAGTACAAGTGCAAGAAATAACAACATAAACGTGGAAAGTATAAAAAAATCACCATAGTTTTTTAATGCAGAAATTTTTTTACTGAGATTTTGCCAACTAAATCACTTTTATAACACAAAAGTGGTCAACTGTTTTCAGGATCATAGACAAACAAGTTACTTAGATCATTTGCCTGGAGCCCTGTGTAATATTTTCCTGCTGGCTATCCAACAGACCCAGAATGCTTACAATATAGCAACCATAAATTTAAATTTAAGAAATCTATATGACATTTATGATCAATAATATGATAGCTAATATTAATGAGCCAGCAAAGTCTTTTTGACCGGACAAATAGTACATAAAACTAAGAGAGAGCTAAGTCACTTTGCCTGGGATGTGCCAAAACTGCTATGGTCCTAATCACATCTGGTCAAACAAATTCTGCTGGTTCCCTTCATAAAATTTACAGGACTAATCTATTATTTTGCTTAGTTTCAATTTAGAAAGTTTCGTGGTTAATTTCATGTGACAGTATTAATAAAATTGATAAAACATTCTATGTAAGTTCATTATTGCTTATTAAATATATTGCTAATGAAATATTATTAACTAAAAAATAAAACAGAATGTAGTTGATAAAATAATAAAAGAATGTTGTAGATAAAGTATCAGTCAGATGTTGTAGACAGAATGTTGTTGATAAAATGTTAATAGAATGTTGTAGGTGGAGTATCAGTCAGATGTTGCAGACAGAATGTTGTTGATAAAATATTAGTAGAGTGTTATAAGTAAAGTATCAGTCAGATGTTGCAGGCAGAATGTTGTTGATAAAATGTTAGTAGAGTGTTATAAGTAAAGTATCAGTCAGATGTTGCAGGCAGAATGTTGTTGATAAAATGTTAGTAGAGTGTTATAAGTAAAGTATCAGTCAGATGTTGCAGACAGATTGTAGTTAATAGAATATTAATAGAATCTTGTTGATAAAATGTTAATAGAATGTTGTTGGTAGAATATCAGTTAAATGTTGCAGACATAATGTTGATAAACTGTTAATAGATTGCTGCTTATAAAATGTATAGTTAAAACATTTAAATAAGAATGGAAGAGAACTAATGATTAGTTTTACTTTTCAGATTGGCTCAAAGTGTTAAGGTCCTTGTTGCACTATCCATACTTTTCACATATGGCCTACAATTCTCTGTTCCTTCTGAGATTGTATGGAAAAGACTTGGTCCTAAGATCAGTGAAAACAAACAAACCATTGGTTATTACACAATGAGAGCAATCATGATTCTTGGAACTGGTATGTACACAGCATAATAATTTGTCTGAGCTAATTTCAAAATAAATTAACAGAGTCTGCAATTGTTTACTTTTAAATATATTTTTTATTTAGGGTTATCAGTTTTGATAAATATTGTTATTTTTAAATTCTTAAAATCAGCTGTTTGGTTGTTGTTGATAAATTTATATATAAAATAAAAAGTACAAAATGTGAATAATTGCACATTTGAAGAATTTTAAAGCTCACTAAGTTGCAATTTTTGTACTTTTTATAAAAAAAAATATTTTACAAAATAATTGTTTAAGTAAATTTTATTTAACTTATTTTATTTAACTTATCTCAGTTATTTTTGGAAATAATAACGAAGTATTTTTTTTAAATACGTTTTAAGAATAGAATAAACCTTATACATTTGTTTTGAGATAAAACTGTATGAAGTTAAAAATATCAGTGATATGATAAACAGAAAAAGCATAATGATAGAGAAAATATTAAATTTCTTTTTCGAAATTTTTTAGTCGCAGTAGGAATTGCAGTACCAGATCTAGGACCGATCATCTCCCTTGTCGGAGCTATCTGTTTCTCGATCCTCGGCTTGTTCTGTCCAGCTATTATTGAAATCATGACATTTTGGGATGAACCGGAAGCATTTGGAATATTCAGGTGGCGTCTTGTAAAGAACATCATTCTAGCGTTCCTAGCTATATTCGCTTTGGTATCTGGAACATACGCCAGTTTATTAGAGATCATGGAACACTACAGTTCACTGCATACTGTGTGATTATAAAATTACTTTATAGATTAATAGTCATCTGTGTTATTACTAGTATTCAGGTAAAATAAGTTGCCATTGGTAAATGTAAGTGTAATATAAGAGTGTACTAAAATTTCAAAACCCAACACTTTTATCAGAAAAATCCAACTTGCAAAATTGAATGGGCTAATAGAGTGAGGTTGTGTATATGACCAATCATGAATAAAATCACTATTAACTTTGTTTTATTTGTCTTTAGAACAACAAATTTTATAATAAAAGTCATTAAGTATTTAATTTGTCTACAATTTTCAGGCGGCTACTGAAAGTGAAGCAGAGTCATGCAATGCTGCTTCACTCCACTTCGCTTACAGTAACCTCGTTTACATTAAAAACAATAGGTTAGTTTTTTAATGCATTTGGTGGTCACCCGGTGTTATTATTAACATCTTTTCTCAATTCTTTTCAAAGTAAAACAAGTTTTACCAAAGGATGTTAAACAAATCAGGGTTAGATTTTGTTAGAAAATGTCAATAACTACATTTTCTTTTGATATGCACCATACCTAGTTAATAATTTTCAAATGTCTGGAAATTTTAATATAATTGGCAAGTTGGGTTGATATAATTAACATAATTTGTTACTTATTTCTAAAAAGGGCACTTATTTCTGATTCTACTTTTTAGAAGCTGAATGATAATAATCTTGAAAAAAATATTTTCTCTGACAGTATTTTTTTAGTATTTTATTTGAATTACTTTAATGCAATTTTTTATTTATAGTTTATTGAAAAAGTATTAAGTAGAAATAATAATGTTAGTTATAACATTTCAGTATTGAAGAATTTTATCGCCTGGTGACAACAAAACAATAATTTAAATTTATTGCCAAAAGCCTAATATTGAGTGCATATTCGTAAGTTCTACGAATTTTGTATTGACTAAAATTCTAGTGTTAAATATAGGTTTGACTTTAGCAGGTAAATTATTCTTTGAAACTTTTTTTCTGTACTATTAACTGTAGTTTAAACTTAAAATTATGTTTCGTTTCCTATAATTAAATAAAAGTAGATAAATTAAATCTACTTTAACTTTTGCAGCTTCAAATTTAACCAGTTTTCTTTCAAAAAATGGAATAATTTAAACATCTTATAAACTACTTCTAGCAGTAGTATAAAAAACATTTATACATTTTGTTTTCTTTATATGATTAAGGATCACTTGATCAAACACTTTTCTTTTCTGTTCTGTTATATGTTGCCAATGTGTTTCGACAAAGAAAAATTTTGTAGGTTAACTTTCTGAATGCATATGCTGTTGCATTATGTGTTAGGCTGTATAATTAAAAATAACCAAAAAAATGTTTGATAAATAGTATTGATATTAAGATTATTTATTTCATTACAAAGAAATTCTTAACTTTAAATGCACTTCCAATTTAAATAATTGACTTTCTTAAATTTACAGTATTTTGTGAATATTTCATTATTTATGCATGTGTAAATGGACAAGAGAGATCATATGTGTATGACTTGTCTGTAGTGTTTAATAATATTGAAGTAATAAAATAATATGTTTACTTTAAACCAAACAATTTAAACAACCTTAAATATTTTTAAACATTTTTTAAATAATTAACAGCCATCACTGTTTTTTACCAGTATTTTTAATTAAGTTATACATGTACTGTAGATTCTTAGTTGTAAAATATTTTGCAGACATACTGTAATACCTACGTTGTTTATTAGTTTTTAATTTATTTATTAGAAATGTATACGCTTACAATAAGCAATGAAATGGATATTTTATAATTAATTTGTTCTGTCATAATTGGTATTTTTGTTTTATTCTAAATCCAAACAGGGTGCTGCATGTATCTAAAATATATAATAGTGTATATTGTAATATTGGTTTTGTCTTTCAATGCATGTAATGCATTTACGAATACAGGGATGGCCAGATTTTTGGCCTTAAAACTATTAAATGTTATTTATTTTAAATGATTCTTGTATGATAGTTGTAATAAATGTACATTTCTGCAAATATAATTCAATTTCTTTTGAAAAGTAATTCTTTTTCTCTTGCTTAAGGACAGGTATACTTTATTGTAAGCTCTTGAATTTCTGGACATGATCTGAACATTTGTTTTGCTGTGAAATCTTGCATAATTCCCAGCTTCCTTTCCTATCCTAAATTTCATTCAGGTTAGGGAATATATTTCTTACGGAAGATGCCTATATTATAAAGTGGACATGTGTAAAATATATATTACAGGATACAGCTGTTAAACCAACTTTTAAAACCTTGTCTGTTTATGAACAGACTCATGATTTATAAAATTGTATTCTCAACACTACCCTTAGTAGAACTAGGCCAATTTGTCATTTTTTGTCAAAGAAAACTTTTGACAAAATTATTTAATTTATCAGTTATTTAAAGCTGTAAAGTAATACCAAAAACTTCCCTGATATAACAGATTTAGATATGGTAATTAAAAGCGTTTTAATGTTTTACCCACGTTTTTAATTCCAATATTAAGAATACTTGTCGAACTAAAAGCATTTATTAATAATGAAACATTTTTTTTTTAATTTTAATAAATAGCGCTGTCAAAGCCATCTGGACAACATAATTATCATTGAAGATTACAAATGTTTTACAAGTATTTTATGTTGTTCCTATTTTGATAATAGGAAACATTAACGTAACAAAATTGGTTTAAGGAAGAACGCGTAATGCAACTTGGACAGGTGGGTCACAATATTTGGTTCAGCTACTGCCATTGATATTTTATGTTAAATGGATCCCAGTCTTCATCAGTTTTAACATAAAAGTAAATATACTAAACCGCACAAAATAGAAAATTTGAGAAGACAAACAAAATATAGGACAAAAAACCTTAATGTAAGAGCAAATGCTATTTCAAAACAACAGATTATATTTTAATAATGTACAGATCCAACTTTGCTTTAAATAAATATTAAAACTGTTTTATTTAAATAGATTCGTATAATGCTATGGCCAGCCTTATACAGCTTTCCTATTAATTTTACTTTTTGAGTATGTTTGGCAGGTGTAGTCAATACAGTACTCCCTTTTTTGAATTAAAGGGGCTTCACCTAAGGCCAGGTGGCCATCAAATGCAGAGCAGGGGTGCACTAAGTGGAGCAAACTATACTTTCAAAACCTAACCTATTGTTTATAATGGAAGTGCAGCCAGTAAAAGCGAAGTGGAGCTCAGCAACACCACTAGACTCAGTTCAGCTTCATTTCACTTTCAGAGGCAGCACTTAAATAAAAAAATAGGTTAAGTTTTAAATGTGCAGTTCATTCTGCTCAGCGCAACTCCACTCTGCCTTTGGTGGCAACCCGGCCTAAACATTTGCTACAGACACCCTGATTTCAAGTTATTCCACTTTATTACACTAAACAGTTTGGTTATCTATAAGTGGAAAATGTTTACATATTCAAATTTGTATACATAATATTCAGCATACTGTAATATCGTAAATATTGTAATATTATGTCAAATAAATATTGTAATGTGAGGTCAATTAATATATTATAAAATAGGCCTTATTTGAATGTAATAATTTTTCTAGTATCAGTTATATTTAACCAAACTAAGTCTTTGTTGATATTTTGATAATGTATAATTAACATATTTACTTTAACAATTTTTTTTTTAGAAAAATGTAACTTTCAATTTAATAGTTTTTTGTAAGACCTATGGCTTAATAGTTTTCTTACCTATGACTCTTCAGAGTAATAAATGTAATTATTCCTTGTATGACATAACACATATGTACATACTGATAAACTTCAAAGACAATACCTATCTCAAAAAAACAAACATAAATTACATCTTTATGTCATATTTACTAAGAAACTGTATAAATCTAACAAGCCTAATTAATTACAAATCATTAATTTCTTTGTTAAATGTATATTTTTTCATCATAATTTACATTTCATCACAGCTTGTGCCTTTGATTGCTTGTCGAACAGGAGCCATAAACACTCGAAAGTTGATGCTATTTTTTTTTAAACCAGTAATCTTAAATTCAGGCAATGGTGAATTCATAACCCACAATATCCCAGTTTTATCAACTTTAATGTCATTTGGGAATGACATTGTCTCTTCATCGTCAGCGACTATTCCTTGGGATTTATCATTGTATTCTTCTCCTCTGAAAAATAAATAAATTAATCATAAGTTATTTATATAAGAATCATAAGACTCATGGCTTTTGAACTCCATTAAAGTAACCACTTTATTAAATGCTTAAATTATACTGGTTAATTTCTTACTTTATTTTGCTAAAAGAAGTAATAATTTTGTAAAATTGTAACAAGAAAAATGCACAAAATTTTAAAAAATCATTACTTGTTATTAAGAAAATGTGTTTATTTTAGTATATAAAAATTTTTTTAATAAAATTTTGAAGTGAATCAAGAAAGGTAAATTTAAACAAAGCACATGATTTCACATATAATGTGTAACACACATACACACACACACATGCGCACACTGACGACTGACAATAGAGCAGCATGTGGGGGTTGCAGGTGCATAAATTTTGCGCAAACACACAACAGTGCCAGGGTGCTGGTTTTGTAATTTTTCTATACTTGGAAAAAAATATAGATATTAGTATGTCATCAGTACTAATAAATGTATGGGCCTAGTAACTATAGTTTCTATAGTTATTATTCAAGTATAATAAATCACATATTACCCTATTAATATTTTCAACAAAAAAGATGTGAATAATTAGTTGATGTTATGAATATTGAAACTGTAAGACTAGGTAACAGTCAAACATACTAATTACAGAATGTTGTAGTCAAAATGTTCAAACAAAATTTAAATCTTCAGATAATATTTTAATGTAAACAAACCAAAAATCTTTTTCTTTTGTATATATATATATATATATATATATATATATATATATATATATATATATATATATATTCTACTTATAATGTGTTCTAATTGGTTCTGATAACTAACTTATTAGTGCAATTTAGAACTACTTCTCTAATAAGATACATCCTCATACTACAATATCACTTTTAAATAAAATTTTATAATCTGTGTATACAAAAAATGAAACGTGATAAACATAAGCATTTGGTCATTCAAGGTGTCCTATGTGACCAAATTGTTTATTTGTAATTTTAAATTATAGGTATTTATGTTGAGGTATGTTATAAAGCATTTATACTATCATTTTTCCTTTAGACCTTCACTCCTAACATTGGTTCTCAAAATTCTCATGTTAATCTTTTTAAGAATATTTTATTTGATCAAATGATTACTTAAACATATATATGTTCATTAACCGAGCGAGTTCATTAGGTCCAAATCAGAATACAGTACATAAAACTGTTTTATTTCTGGCCATTTATATTTATGTTTTCTGCATGTAGAGACACTTGTTAATGTTTACTTTTAAATTGAACAATAATTAAAATTCTTACTTGAAAGAATTCCAACATGCAACTGCATTCTTATTGATCTGTGTATAAAATAACACTCCAGTCTCCTCGTCTAAGAACGATGCTGAAGATTGCCCATTGACTCCTCTATTACCCAATACTTTGAAAGCTTTTAGGTTCTCCTTGGCCAATGTACTGTTCTGTAAATATTTTGAAGAGACAGCAAATTCCATTGTACTAGCTAAAGCATGGAAATAAACAATACGGAAACCATCTCTGTCTACTGGTGACAAAGCCATCCCAAACACACCATCCTGCCACTGAAAATGTACCCCATTACTTGTAAAGTCCCCGGAGAGTGGATCAAAATGGAAATAATTGTGAGTAACTGAGTGAGTTTCATTCGCTGGCAGACTGTAAACGATTATCCTGTAGTTTCCTATGTCAGGTATGTAGGCATATGCGTGGTCACAATTAGCAGATGTCACATCGACTACAATGTTAGGAAAATATGAATTTTCATTATAATCTATTTTGTCTTTGAACACATAAATATACAGAAGTTTGTCCGTTTTTAAATCATATATGAAAATAGTCGGAGGCATTTGTTGTTTTGGTTGAGATAAGGTTTCAATATTACCAGTGTCCATTACCCAAAGTCTGTCACATGAATCGACTCGAATACGGCAGACAGATTGTAGCTTTGGTGGCCATGTTGAAACTGTTCCTGTGTTTGCATCTAAATTTGGATATGGAATTAAATCTGGAGATTTGTTACTGCCATTTAGATCTGAAACAGTTTAAAACAGTAAATCAACTTTGAAAGTATGTTTATATGATCTATTTTGCAGTTGTTTTCATGAAGTTTGGAAATTAAATAATTCTTTAAATTCAAAAATTGATTTAAGTTTTCACATTCATTTAACAATACAACGAAATGACTTTTTATTATGTCACTGTACCAACAACAACTGAATCCACAGCCATATAGAGCTTTGGTAATGATTAGTTGACAAAAAAATAATATTTTTTTCTTGCTTTAGTCTCCAAATGCTGTTTATCATGTAGGTTAACAGTCATTCTATTGGAAATTACTTTTCTTCTTAAACAACTTATTCCAACATAAAAATATAAAGAATTATTGGATTTTCAAAATTTTAAAAGAATAGCTTTGTCCAAGTGATTCAATATTCTATTTAACTTATATGATGTTGATCACATATGTTATTTTGATAAGGAAATTTGGTTTCAGTGGGTACTGTGGACTGCATGAAAATGAATAAGTGTATAGAATACCTAGATTGGCCTCTAACTTAGGTCAAGATCCTCCAAAAAGTCTCTCATTAAGTGCTAGTCAGTATTATTGTAATAAAGCTCTATGAACGATAGAAAATTAGTTGTCACTTCCATTCAGTATTAAAAACACCAAATGACTTAAAAGTGTGTAAAGAAATTTCTCATTCAATCTCCACATTTGCATCAAAAGAGCATCAAAATGATCAACCTAAAATAATATTATTTATTGAACAAAAAGTCGATACTTTATAAAACTTCTTGATATCAAGGAAAATTAGACTAATATTGTTCGTAAAATTCTTTCATTTAGTGGCATTTTTTTTTCACCATGAGGCATGTTCAGACATAGTAAAGATAAAAATTATAAAGTGTATTTATATACTAACACAGTTGATGTTAAACTTGAAGGAAAATAAGGTAAAGGAAGGAAGGACTGACAGGTACTTAAGTAGGTCAATGACCAGCAAGTTTGGAAACAATTGAACAATACACTTGATTACCTGAGAGGTAAATTAAATCTATTAATTAAATGTGTTCATTTAAATTAATATTTGGATTTTTTAACACCTCTCCTATCAGTGGTTTTCTTTACCTACTAATCATTGACCTTCTTATATACCCAAAAGTCCTTTACCTTCTCCTTCCAGTTTAGTATCAGCTGTCTTAATATATAAATAAACTTTAAAATTTTTACCTTTACTATGTCTGAAGATATATCATGGTGAAACATATGTCACTAAATAAAAGAATTTTGAATGTAGTCAGGCGGTCTAATTTTTCCTGAAACCTAAAACAGCCCTAACAGACCAGCAAATTTGCATTGCATATAGTAATACCTTTTGGAAGCTCGCTGTCCTGTTTATGAGACACCCAAGTGGCTTTCAACTTTAGTGGTGTGAGCCAAGTGGCTGAGATTTGATGTCAGATACACAAGAAAAGTAAGGAATAACATGTGTTATTTCAAGACACAATTGGATGTATATTTTTTCAGCAAAAAGTGCATAGATACTTTAGCTATAGAGATAGGAAATTTAATTGACTGAGCTCATGAGATTAAATGGCATTGTCAATACAGACAATACAACATGTACAGACTTCTAACATGCAAGCAGTGATAGTTATTTATCATTTGAATAAAATAAGTGTTATATTCTACAGATCTCTTGTTATAAGATATGTAAATGTAATACGATCTAAATGTGATTATATAAACAAAACTTACTTTCCAAAGAGATATAGTTGAGAGTCGAATATACTCCAGCCTTAAAGCGAGGCACAGTGATGAACAATTTATTATTCCATCTTTCAATGCCCAACGCTAGGTTGTTCTCAGGTACATAGCGGCCGGACTCTAAAGCTGACTTCTTCTCTTCTTGTGACATATGATAAGTGATCGTTGTCCAGTTGAAGACTCCAGTTAATCTGGTATTTGCACAGTTGCATGGTGCAAGAAGATACATTGACAAAACTACTGGAACATAAAATTGTTTCAAGTTACACAATTGAACTTTGTAAATATAAAACAGGAAAAATGAGAAATTACTTTTCCTAGTTGTTTTATAACCTAAATATTTTAAATAAATGAAAGCATATTATGATGGCATTGCCAAAATTTTTTGTTCAGACTTTTACAAAATAAGCTGAGTATAGTTGGCAATATGAATAGCAATTGTATAAAATTAAATATTGATACTGATTGCAATCCTTTCAGAAAAAAATAAACTCAACAGAGATCAGGGTTCACTTTTCTTTTTCCCACTTTATTTATTCTTAAACTTTTAAGTTATTTGTATTTGTTAAACTGACTTGAGTCATAATTCTTCATTTATGGCCTCAATTTTACCAAAATATATCTTGGAGAGAGAGAACTAGCTAAAAAATATTAGATACAATTTTGCAAAAACTTTGGAACTTTGTTTTTCTAGAAACAGTTGTGTCAAACGGATGTACACAGGTTTTGAATGTAATTCATATTTTTCCACCTGCAAAGGAATATTATGTATTAACATATGTATATAAATGTGTGTGTGTGTGTGTGTGTGTGTGTGTGTGTGTGTGTGTGTGTGTGTGTGTGTGTGTGTGTGTGTGTGTGTGTGTGTGTGTGTGTGTGTGTGTGTGTTTGTTTTAGCACTCTCATGCTCACAATTTTGGTACAATTTGAATCTAACGGAATAAAAATCAATTTTTTTAATAGCTTGAACAAGTTTCTTACCCAACAAGTTCCACGCACTAGTTTCAAAATGGCAGCCACTATAAATCTTAAAAATGATATAATTTATAATAATACACTCACCTTAATTTTTTTTTAATTCTGATTTGACCATCCTAATTAGCGTTAACATCTGAATACATTTTTTAAATCTGTAGAAATTAATAAAATGAATTTGATAACTGTCAGTTTTTGTATTTGTAATGTATATAATTTTAAGTTAAATGTCTTAAAAGATTTTACTGATAATTCTAACGTGAAATCAGATTTACAATAATTGTAGGATAAGAATAAAAATAACAATATTAATGGTAGAAATCCGCTTCCATCACGTCAGCGAGAAAGCTGCACGCAGTGATCATTTGTTATTTATTCAGCACTTTTTGCCAGCGCCCGTTACGCAGCAAGAGTGTTACTTACGCTACTAAGTTTAAAACTTGATGGGTTTTTACAAATGTTGTGCCTCCCAATCCGTTACTAAAGACCGTTGTACTTACCTAACAAACCCATTGTGGGAAACATAGCTCTCTCACTACCACAGCTAGACTGAACTGAACTGAAGTTAGCTTTGTGCAATGCAGAGTAACCTTTTAACATCTCAGTTCCTGCCAGTCACACTACGCGAGTGGCATTCGGTTTTTTTTTACTTTCGTTCCGCTTGTAATCTGTTATTAAATTTTTCAAAAAGTTGGTAACAATAATAATTATTGCTTTGAATCTGTAAACGTGTGCCGTAAAATATCGCGTAACTGTTTTGCCGCCGCCGTTCATTAAGCTGTGAGTTTTTAACGTGTAAAAATTCACGTTAACAATTATTGTTTTAACAACGTAAAATTATTGTTTTAACAATTTTGAAACAATAAACAATTTTGAGGTTATGTTACTTTAATGAAATGTTTGTAAGTTTACAACATGTTGAAATGCAATACTGTAAGGCTATTGTTGTTTAAATAATAATGATTAACAACAGTTAACCTGAAACGGCCCAAACAGACCAGGAGATTTTATTTTAAACAATTTTGTGTTGTAATTATGCATGACTGCAGACACAAGACGAGTTATTCAAAATATCTATTGCCTAAAAAATTGCTTTAATAAATATTAAAATTGTGCAAACGCAATGTATAATGTCTCTTCAAAACCACTTAGGGGCTCACACTTTGTGAGCACGGGTTTGGCGATCCTGATGTACACAAGGTGTATCTAACGGGTTAGATCCCTTCAACTCAAGCTAAGGCGAAACAGCCTATGCCGAAGGTTGAACGGCCAATGAGCTTAGCTTACTTACGGAGCTGTACTTACGGCTCTGCATGGGTGGAGCTATTCTCCTAGCCGTTTGTGGGATTTTTATAACTGAAAACGTACCATCAAAACCCACAAATCCTAAAAAAAAAAAAAAAACAGGGGAACTGGTAACAATGTATATGGCAAGTGAAAATAGCACGAATATGGAGGAAACTGGGGCTGTATCTAACGTCATAGAATCCACAAGCAGTGAATTATACCAGACTTTGGAGAGTTAGGCAAACCTACCCAACCCGCCTAGCAGTTGGAAGAAGTGAGACATGAAGGTCGAACATCTCGAATCATTAAAACCGTTTAAAAACAATTTGCCAGGTACTCAAAATTGCAAACGACAGTAGAAAAGGTCACAAAAGGGCCTGCAATGAAACCTAGAGACGTCCTAGGGATCAAATATTAGGGGTGAAAAATACCTTCATAAGGCTGAGATTGCAGGGCTTACGGAAACCATACTTCAAGACTTGGAGGGCTGTTAGCCAAGAATATGATACCACGAAGAAACTTTACGTAGGCTGAGAGGGTAAATACCAGTAGAAGGCAAAGAGTGTTTTCCTTGGGGTGTTGGAGGAACTCCAGCAGAATGAGCTAGTCAGTTATTGTTAAAACTCACTGAGAAAACTAACCTACTGAACCAGCATCGAGAGAGAACTTCTAGTTGCAGAATTCTTCTTTTGATCGCGTTGCCAGGGGCCACCAAACCCTTAACCTCAAAATAATCAATAAATCAATATCCTCGAAATTTTTGATTCTAGAACTTTCGATAAGAAAAATTTGACAACATAATCGGCAATGAATTATAATATTAGATAACGTACGATTATTTCTTTAGACAGAAACTAAGAGTATCAATGTAACAGATGATTTTGGATAATGCCTAAGAAACGAAATCGGTTCTAATGTTTAGCTTTTAAATTTGGTAAACCTTTCTTGTGAAATTTTCTTAATAACTTAAGGACAACTTTGCGCACAGCTATACTCGTATCTGCACATAATAGTAATAATAATGGACAACAATTAGATAAGATAACCTTAAATTAAAAACAATAAAGAAACATATTTGGAAAGTAAAATTTAAAGAAAAATTATCAGCTGAAATACAAACCAAAACAGTGTTTATAACAGCTCATTTGAATCCCTTATTTTTTAAATAACATTTTTTATTTAAAATGATCATTTCCTTACAAGTTTCAAATTTAAATTATATTCACATATATTTCTGTCTACTTGTTAGCAAAAATTTAGCTTACAGAAACACTGAAACAAGCAACATTTTATAAATGGAATTAATTCGTCACCTAAAGTATTCCTGAATTTAAAAATTAGTCAACTATTACAGAAAATTGTTTACGGATATGATGTTCTTCACAATGAAATTCATTGTTGAATTTCAGGAACTGCCTCTTTTGTTCAACAGGAAATGTCGCTCTAATTTAATTATAATCAAATTAAAGATTAAATTAAATTTTAAATGCCCATAGTTTTGCTTGTATTGTTCTTTTATTTGAGGAAGAAAAGTACCTAGTGACGTGATAATTTTAAGTAGCCCATAATGCAAAAATTGTTTCAACTTTTCAAAATTTTGAAAATTACGTAATTTTTAAAATTTTTGCAAGCACCATTTTGGTTAAAAACCAAAATTTGCGCCTAACATTTTTTATCAAATGTAGTTATTAAGTACCCAATTATTAAATATACCCAATTAATACGTAGAGGCAGATATTTCCAAAAAAATCCGGTTTAGGAGCTGTCTGTATAAAACTGAAAAATCGCCCTAATTTCTCAAAATCAACAAGTCTATCAGATTTAACTTAAATTTCGGATCATATATAAACCCAAAGTCAGTGTAGGCCTACTAAATTTTAAATAAAAGAAATTAAAAACAGAAACATTTAAATAAAGTTTGATAATCTTTTAAATTAAGGCGACTTTCGGTTAATTTTAATTTTTTCGGTAACTCAAATTAAATACTTTTTATATAGAGGCTTAAACATTACATTTGAGTCCTTTTTGAATAGTTATATTAATCGTAGAAAGTTTGTGCGCTCTTTTATTTTTTTACTATGTCAAACATCTTTTAAGATTGAAGTTCTGTAATTATAAACGGTCATTCCTTAAAATAAAACGTCTATTTAATTTTAAATCACTGGTATAATCAT